>DVQO01001069.1:0-11408 GCA_018231785.1 Danaus gilippus
GTTTGTTCAGAGCTAGAGTTTTCACCGTTATTTCTTTACCTGCGAAATCCCCCCTGTACAAGTTTAGTTAGGAATTCCGTACACCTATCTCAGTATCGCGGCACATATTTTGTGTAGTCTTGAAATAGTGGAGGTTATGGATTTATTTTGAACTTATTCCCTTATTCCGTATGTCACTTATATTGGCTCAATAGCACAAATTTGATAATTACCAAAATTTCTGTTTTTTTCTTAATGAGTAGTTATTCATATAAGAATTATGAGTAGTTATTCATAGTTTTACATATTATAATAATGTCTGTCTGTAAACATATTTATGGCAAAGACTCTTTTATTTGAATGTACTGAAACGTTAAAAGCAACTATTTGTATGATGGGACAAATTCCGCTACGGTGTAATATTGGGAAAAACTTGCGTAGCAACGGATAGTTGTGGGGGTCAAGTTAATGATATCACCGCCATTTGCGGACGAGTCCCCGTTTCGAATTGCGCCCGGGCACGTTAATGGGCCCAGCTATAGCGCTCTGAATATTTTAAAGGACATTTGCCGAAATTACTACAAAAATAATGTCGCTTTGCTTGTACTGAATTACCCAAGAAATGGTTTAGAGACCGGCTATAAATAGATGCGGAACCTTCTTCCTGTTGCGTGTTTGATGATTTCTTTTCTTGTATAATTGTTTTCAAAGAAAAAGTTTCGACTATATATATATTTTTGGAGTTTTAAGATAAAACAAATTATAAGTTATATAAAGATTGTTCAAACCTAATGGATTGGTTTGTCATAAAGACGACCCTTAAGCCGGTTTCACGTACCACAATAAGTACATTTCGGTACAAAGAGCCTTAAATAATAAATGAGGTTCAGTGATAGAAGAGCACGCAAGCGTTCGCCAAAGCCAACGGAATATAACGCCCGCCACCCGCTCCCGCCCGCGTGCAGACAGCGCGCTACGTGCGCCGCATAATGTACCGTCCCGTGCAAAATTCACAACTACCTTCCTCTGAAATTTACTACCATACATCTCATTTTCTCCATCTTCTGTTTCTTTTATAAATTTTTAAAGAAATACAATATCTACTTGTACGATAAATTATATTTGCTAATATTTTTATTTTATACAATTATCCTTAAAAAATTTTAAAATAAAAGGAGACATGACCTTCTAGCAATAGATGAGATAGATCTTTTCTGAGAAGTGTTTTATAAAACTGAGGTGCATAAGTTTTCAGTTATACTGTATGCTCGGGACTTTGATTTCACAAAGCGAAATAACTCGTCATACGTTTCTTGACGCTTATTGAATAAAATACTTAGGGCAAAGCATCTTACTACAGAAGAGTCTATAGTTTACCTTGTATATATCATCATTATTACTTAGTTACGATAAATTTATTCAATTACAGTTAACAGTGACTAGAAACTATAAAAACATTTTTATGTGAATATTTCGCGTCTCGTCGCATTGAAATTCCAACATTTATGTTAAAACTTTTTGAAAAATCGCCCATAAATAAATGGCTCGGAACACCTGGACCGCCTATTTCTTTGGAATAATTTCGTAGATTCGAGAAACAAAGAGAGACGTACTTTAAGATATATTTTCATCTCCAAACGAACCGACACTATATTTTTACAATATGCAACTATTATCATATTTACATGACGCTAGCAGCATACATATTTTTAATAATTTATAGCTACAAATCTTCTTAAGAAAATAATTTTAAAATCAAAAAAATAACGTAACAACCTGTTTTCTTTCAATAAAATTTATTAATAATATATCAATTTATTTAATTTGTATCTCAATTGATAATTATTATCTCCATAACTATTATACTTATTCAGAACAAAGTTATTTACATGTTCGATATATACAAAGTGAAAGTATACCTATGAAAGGACAGGCTTTGTCTGCAACTCGGCTTCTTATTAACGTGCATAAATATCAGCGTCCCCTCTTCTCCAATTTAGTACCGGAGCAAAATGGCGTTCCGAAACAAATCAACCTGCTCCACACTAATATACATTATATACACTTCATTTCTACTGTTATATTAGTTTTTGCACTGCTTTGCTTTCTTGGTATCTATTTACGTTGCGTTAATGCTGTAATTACTCTTTTTGTTTTGATATTACAATTTGAATTTTTTATATTTATTTTACACATATTAACTATGTGTAATTACAACTATTTAGTATTTTGCTTTCGACGAAGTATTGCTCTTAATAGAAGTACTCATTATATTTACATATTAGGTATAAGATGCGTTTAAAAAAGCATAAAGTGTTTCTTATTATCCCGAATATTAATCCTTAGATTTCATTAGAAATAATGATTTGTTAGACAGATAGAGAATAAACTTAGATATTCAATAATAAACCATAGTATTCATCTTACATGCAGCAAATAATATTTAATTTACCTTGTCTTTTAGACATTCACGTTACATAATTTACAACAACTGGAAATGAAAAGAATTTTCAATAGTATTTTACTAGTTTTTATTATCTGGAACGGGTAATTTTCCCTGTACAAATACTCGCTTCTGTTCGTTCGAAGCCCAACGCGCGATAAATTTGAATTCATGTTACGAACGAACAACATAAACCAATTACGAAGCATAGCCAATAGCGGGTGGCGGCACACGAAGAATCGATATTTCACAATATGCCCGCTAGAGAGCAACACCATCACCGCCGTTGCGCGCCTACACTACTCCTCCACGTTGCGCACCCAAACATTTATGCTTGTCGGAACGTCAGATAACCAAAGATGTTCTTTACTTCCATTATTACTTTGGCATAAAACTTTCTACTAAAACTTTAAATAATTTTTAAAATTCATAAATTTGATTTTAAAAAATATATATAACCATATTGTATATTCTTTTTCTTAATTTTACTTATTTGTAAAATTAGAAAAACGCTTGTTTTATTTTCATATATTGAGTAAAGTTTAATTTACAATAATATATTTTAACAAATTTTTAGTTAATAAAAGTTGTTTGTGCAATGAGATGACGTACGTTATTACAAAGTCACACCGAGCATGCGCTTGTAGTCAGCTGCTGCTTAGCTTGCTGTTTCGTATCGCGCTTCTTGCCCGCTTTCAATGTTTTCTGTTTTATTTTGTTATTTATGTGATGTAAACCAATTTTTTAATAAAAAAATTTGTATTTTGTTACCGTGACAAGTATAGTGACATAAGATAGTGGTGCTAGCAGTCAGACAGCTGATCAAACAAGGTAAACGCCTTAATAATTTTGTTTGTCAGTAACATAACCTCACAAAAACTCAAACGGTGTCCAAATCAAGAGAAATAGATGATATTTCGGGAATATATCTATGTAGATAAATGAGTAACATGAGAAATTCACTTCCATAACACAGTTTATTATCAACATACAATATTTATGATTACGTTACTGTTAAAATATATCACAAATGTAGAGCAAATATTGAAGTTTATTTTGCCGATGCAAACCAAACTGGTCAATAGTAATAAATGTTTAAAATCTTTTATCAGTTTTCCATTCAATATTATGTTTTTTATGAGGATATTATCACAATGTGGCATAAATGTTGACATGAAGTGAATCACCATGACAATGCTAGCTTAATATAACAATGACGTTGTCGGTAAGCCCCACAGGGGGCGCTAGTGTGTGTTGTATTCTTTGTTTATACGATATGAAATTTTGTTTTCAGTTTTCGTTTTATAACTTAAAGTGAAACATTTTATATATTTATTTTTTTACCAACTTAATTATATACATATATTTATTATGTGCTCGAGTGTGTCCTTTTTGTTTATTGTTGTGAAGTTTATACTTGACATGGCGATTTACTTTAATTGAGAAAATATTAATCTGTATAGTAGGATAAATATATGGCGAAAATTATAAATAAATAATGTTACATTATTCTGTTTACGTATCCGTGTATTAAATTTTCAAAAAATTTAACTGAATGTAAATATTAAATATAGCCTCATTATATATAACTAGTTTAAGCATGTGGCCCTTTAATATTAAAAAATGTTGCACTTTGCTTACTGAAATAATTAAACTTTTAATGGTCTTTAATTTGACGGCGCCAAGGTCGCATTCAAGGCGGCACTTTTGAGACTTACTAGAACCTATAAGCTGTATCAACCAACCATATTAAATATTGTTTTGAAATAAAATATTATAAATACACTTAAATATATTAAGACACTATATATTTTAAATAAAGAATAGTCACGAAATCATTTTAGTCTCGGTATAAAGAATTTATGTATATTTTTAGTTTTAGTCATTTTAATTAGTTTATTCTAACATGTTTGCCGTTTGTCCTTGACACTCGTTAAGAACATCGTACACACGTCAAATGACATTCGCACGGTCGCTCCGTCTGTACCATTGTAAAACAATTAATTATTTCAAAATCATAGTCAGTAATTGTAAATAATATAAATAGTACCTAAATATTGACTTTATTGCTAACAAATTCATTTTAAATTACGCGTTTTGTGACAACAATCTAAAGCCTTAATACTTCTCTGTGTATAATTCTACTTAAAAACAGAGACAGAGAACTAAGAAATTTCTAGAAAGCTTTTTAACGCAGATTGATGTCTCGCTAGATGGTTACTTAAATACTTATAGGATAAGGCAACGTCTGCCGCCGCCTTGTAAACAATATATATATGTGGTCCTTCATCCTTGTGACTTCTTGGTTATCATTTTCAATGTATTAATGAAGTTTGATTTTTAAAAAGAAATTTATGTATATTTTTACTATTTGTAGCATTATTAAACTGAGGTATATATTTTTATTGCGTTCCTAATATTACAAAGAGTTTTCTAACACCTCTAATATTTATTATTATTTATAGACCATGGTGACATGTCTGGAATACAAAATAAAGCATACCCTTCTGTTACATACAAAACAACATCCCGTCATTAAAGTTATGATATAATATGAAGTACTTATATGTAATGTATTTTCAAAGCTATAGTTGAACGAACAATCGCTGTTAATGGTTATAGAAACGTTAAGTGCACATGAGTGGCTGCATAACGTTAGCAAATGTCGACTTTTGTCCGAAATGCCCGTCTCGTCAGCCATATTCCGCTTAATGTCGCAATATTGTGAGCGTCGGCGGGCGGCCGAGACCGGTCGCATGCATTTACATACATTAATGTGGACGTCGCACATATATGCACCTCGCTTTGAATATGTGTGCGTTGCGAATTAACTGTAATTGAGCCATTCGAACAGTAGCGCCACACGCTCTACTGCCTTCATAGCCCCGAATATACAGCTCTCTGACTATCTTATAGTGTTCAATATCAACGTTACATCGTTCTGTTGGATTGGATAATCCTTTTGTGCCAAGATATAATACCATTGTATAGGTAGGTTTTTTTGATAACGGAGAAGGCTCTCTCTGTTTTCGGAGGTGTTAATTGAAAGATAGAGAAATTTTCTAACCAAAAAGCCTCGCTGAAAGATATTCATCTTCACCCCTTTCTGGGGAACAAACAGGGGCGCTGGAATTTTGTTATTAGCGTTACTGTGAGAATAGATACTGGTCCCGTCGCACACCTGACTGATTGATAGCACTTCTTTGCGCGGGTCGAGCTTGTAATCGAGTCATTAATAAAGTTTACTACCCCCAAGACTATCTTAGAATTCGTTATTTGGCTAATGGGCCGCTAGGTGTGTCGCAGAGTGTTGCTCTTATAATTATACATTATAAACACAAGCAAAACAATATTATGTTAAGAACAAATCTCCAAGCATGACATAGCATAAGCGTGCAAGGATTAAATAACAAAGAAGTTATTGCAGTTTTTCTAAACAATTAAGTTGTATATGAAGAATTTATGTTAATTTGTTCATCATAAAGAAAGTTTCGGTAAATGAATTGACTTGAAAATTATTTTATTTGGTCTCCAAATGATCCGAGAGCGGGTCGAGCTAATGTCACCCAACGCTTGACAAAGCGACTGTTGGCACGGAGAGGCTTTGCTTCTATGTAAACAAAGGGCAAAAAGTTGAAATAAAAGTAATAAGTTTTATTTTAGTACACCAGTATGACACGTTACTTCTTTCTTAACACTCTAGTTTTATACTATATTTTATATCACATACATAGGTTACATTAATTATAGCTGTAACTATACATACCTAAAACATTTATTAAATATAAATGATATCTAATTAATTACAGAATGAAAATACTAATGTATGAAAAAGTTTCATTAATTTCAAACGAAATGTTTGTATCCAAATTGTTAGCTAAGGTCTGAACAGAGTTCCGTTGTGTAGTTTAACCGCTACCCTACGTCATGATTAAAAGTTGACATTGAACGCAGGGCGGCGCCAGGTACGACTCGTGCCTTCTATTTTTGACCCCACGATCTATCACTTACGATTAACAGTAGCACAAGACAATTTGGAACTACATTATATTTTTAATATCAATCAAAGCACTTTTCACTTTGTTAACTAAATTTCTCAAAAAAAAACCTATGTACATATAATATAAATCAATTTTAAACCGCACATTCGCTTCCGCAGTGCCCTTTTAGAATATGTGTGTTATTCAGGACAACATTCTATTTGGATGCCAAATTACATTCTTATCCGGTTTAGCCTTTGCATGAATGAGTAGGAACTCCAAACAGTATCAAATAACATATATGTACCCACATACATACAATGCTTTCTCTATAGTCTATATAATAAATATTCGAATATGTTATTGTTGGTTACTGTGGAGAGCGAGGTCTACAACGTTCTTAATTTCACAACTTAAAAATCTTATAAAAGTTTCTTTGTCTTAACATCCATACATATGAGACATTCATTTCTTCGCCGTAATAATTTGTTTGAAGGTGAGGTTAATAAAGTCGCGGTCGAGTGCCATTCGAATTAGGTCAACGACAATACAAAAGGTGTGGCGTCAGATAAGCGACGTATCCCGTCAACCAGCTGCCGACCGACTCTTCTCAAACAAAGCACAATGAAATATACCTCGTTTGTTCACGACATTTTTCCAAACATATCCATTTTAAAGATTATCATTAACGTCATTTACTCCATACGGTTAAATGTATTTGCATGCTCGACAATTTGGTACCACGCCTGTTTGTATTGTTGCCGTTTTGCCTTCCCGATTAGGGTCGTTTTGAAGCTCCATATTTATTAGAGCGGAGGACTCGCGACACGACTTTCATTTTATACGGATAAAATATGTCACGTGGATAATATAAGAAGTTCATAGCGTTTAATTTTTTTTCTTAGTTTTTTTTAATTAGTTCGCCCTTGATATATGTAAACATTTTCAGATGTATGGTCTGGACTGTATGTCTCGTTGGATATGATGGTTATTAAATATAAAATTTTCACTGCACCACACAAAGCAGAAGCTGAGAGTGACCGCAGTTATTTCGTTTGCGCTCACTGCGGAAGGACATGTCAGTCAGGGTGCCTTGACGTCTGTCTGCTTTCAGTAAACGCGTAGTCAGTTTCCGACCTGGCTTCTGACTGCGACAGTATTTCGCATTGATGTACATGTTACATAGTTTTAGGGATGTATCTGTTCATACGTAAAATGACACATGGTTAAAAATCACAATATATTGGTTAAAAAAGGTATCGACAAACAAGAAAACATTTTTGTAAAAGATGACATTAAGTTCAAGTCTTGTAATTTCCAACAATACAATGAAAGCATTGATAAAATGTTTCTCGGTTTTCAATGAGTTCTTTGTGATCGTCCCCATTTTATTACCAGTATGTCTTTTGTTTTGTATAAAAAGTTTAATCACTCCCTTTATATACGTATATTTCATGTTAAGTGAAAACGGATATACTTGAAACATCAAATTATGTTTATTAATACGTTCTTGTTATATTTTTTCCAATATAGGACAGTTTATCAGCTGTAAAACTGGTTAGAGCGGAGCTCGCCGGTGACTTGCGCCACAGCTTAATGTGCCCTCTCACGCGACTTTGACACGCCATTTGACAAATACCTAGTTTAGGTCTACAATGCAGATTGCGGAGGGATCGAATATTAGACAAATGCATTGATATATTATAGATACGAAAATAACTCTGCCTTGTCTGCCTCATCCCCCCGAATAAGTAAAGTAGGGAGAAGTTTTGTTCTGCGAGAGTTTCTATTATCTAAATTGAAAGTGTTTAATTGGAACAAAGCGGGATAATAATCAACTTTGCTTAAAAATAACTTGTCAAGAATTTTACGGCAGGATATGTATGAAATTTATTCGGATATCATATTAAAAGTTTTTATCGATTTAACGAAAATTATACAATTTCAAAAAGTGAAATGTTTATATGGATTCATTTATTTTTTCATATTGAAAGAAGTATTTGAATATAACTATTACAAAGATTTCTTAACATTTAGTTTTTTAATTTAAACTAACAACAAAAAATATTTTGAGGAATTTATAATATGTATATAAAAAATTCATCAAACCTTAACAACTGTCGTGAAGGATGAACAAAGAATTGTAGTCCGTCTGCATTCACAAAGATCAAAAGCAGTTTACATAAATTATGCACTGACCATTCTCTTCTTTTTTGTTGGAATATGTGTATACTGCACATTTGCCCCTAAATAGAGTTTATTAAGATCCCACATGAAAGTAAGACATGAAAAGGGAAAATCCCTTCAACAAGCACTTCGACGGCATGGTCAGTATACAATGTTACTTTATACATCCTTTAAATTACATGTGCTACTATTATTTTTTCTTATTTCATCGTCTACGGAATGGAAAAGTAAATATTTTTTGTTTGAAGTCAGGTATTAATTTTCTTTGTTCAAGCTTGAAAACAAGATTAAGTATGCAGATTTGCACTTTCTATAATTAAGTCGAATTAAGATCACAGCTTAAATTGCTACAGTATTTAATTATTGAATTAAGTAATTTGTTACAAAATTCACTTAGTTTAAGTAAATGTTATTGAAGTTGTATCTCGTACTACCATACGAATATCTGTTCATTCCATTTCAAAACTTTTTGTACGCTGTATATTCAGGCAAATAGTTTTATGTCTGCCATTTTGACTTTTATTTTATTTTTCGTTTATTTTCCCTTGCGCGGCCGTAAAACGTACCTGGGCTCGCTCGCGGGGATAACGGAGTAGGCTCACGAAAAATTTATTATTGAGACCTTTTCGCCCGGGCTCCATCGACAGACATTGCGAAGGCGAAAGTTATGAATGACACATGTTTTGAAATATTACCTGCACTGAACTGCTTCAGGAGAATTTTCATTGGATAAGAAGTTTATTTGCCGTGAAATATGCGGGCGTTTTATGACTAAGAATACTTTTACAATTCTACGGATCAAAAAATTTCATGTTATTCAGTATGTATTGCGTAATAATACAATATGAATAAAATGACATGTTTAGTATTAGTAAGAAGAGACTCGATTGTACTTACAAATATTTCGTGTGATATGTTTTGAGGTCTTTCACAGATTGTGAGTTTACTTTAAAATACTACTTTTTTCTATTTTATTAAAAAAAAATGGGCAATGGATGCAATTTTTAATTTCGTACCAAAATAAAAAGCCATGTTATTTTAAACCGGGTATACTAAAGTGTTCTACGTCAGAGCTCTACCATGTTCCGTTCAAAATTGACGCGGCCAACTTTGTACCTCCTCTGTTATACTTGGACGCGTGGGAATAGCTCGGTGGAAAAAATTTATGTGAAAAGCTATAGATTTTTTTGCCAATTATGGAAATTCGTGGACAGCGCACCACCTGCCATGACATTGTATCACGTTTGTTATTCTCTAGTGACACTCTGTGCATTGACTGTCCCCTTTGTTTTAGAATTTAGTTGTAAAAATAAATTTACACCGTTAACAGTAGGTACCATTCAATGATGTATGGCTAAAATCTTATTTGGAAAGGATAATTTAATCATACTTTTAATCCACACTATAATATAAGAAGTATCTTTCTTTTAGTAGTCAAGGGAAAGTGATGCTATATTATAGATCTAGTTTACATAATCCTCTAGGTATCCCCCAGTGTCGTAATTGCCATACCATGTCCGTATTTCGAAGGAAACCCCAAACCAGCTGTGGGATGCCATTACGTAATCCATATGAAGCTATAGATAGATACATTGAGTGCCATATTGATTTACTTGCCTGACTGATTAAACTAAATACTTATTCAGTATGACGTCAGATAAGTTGACATTTACCTAAATACTCCTATAGTGGAGTATAACAAAGATAACAGAAACCTATTTGGGCAATGTTTTCTTTCGATCATCATCTGTTATGTTCATCATTCAATAAGTAATTGAACCAATTATATGATTAAATATTCATCAATGCCTGTCGATAACATCGTGGAGATGCAAATAAGTGACAACAATAGCGTGGACAATAGTAGTATCGCGGCGCCATCGCTTTGAGTCATAGTCGATCGGTGCAATTCTCGGAATTCGCTTACCCTCTACACAACAGTGGGGGTTGCGTTCGCTAATGACTGTCGGACAGCGTCGCCGAGCCGCCACCGCACCGTCCGAAATGCAATCAGATCCACAGCACGAAATTACACCCTCAAACTATCACATTAAAAGCCTTAATTCCTTGCTGTTCATGTTCATTTTGCAATTCAGTGCGTGTTTATATGCAGCCTTTCAATCGACACTGTTATTTTGATAAATATGCATGAACTAGCGAAACCGGCTGCGTTGGTAATATAAAACGCCATCGTGAAAATTTAATATCATTTCCTGGTAGTCCACATAATGAGTCATATCCGCAGGAGGGTATTTTTTTGCGATATCGCAGTTTAAAATCTTCAATTTTTCATATTCGCCTCAATTTAAGTATGGGTTACGTAAGGGAAAACGCAACCCTCGTTGTTTGAAAACAAAGAAATAAACAGACACATATCGCATTATTACAGCATTTGTATAGCGACACTGTGCACCCTTTTTAATTTTAAATAATGTGGCGTATTATGTAATTAGCATATAGTGTTCATTTTTATTGAATTTTAATAATACTTTAATATCGGTTTTTGTTAAAAATAGAGTAGTCTAAATAATAAATTTAATTTTAAGGGCAGTTTTCAAACACTAAAGGTTCGTTTCTATTTTCTTACTATTTTAGTATTAGCAATTTGTTTTTAATATGATTATTAAAATAATCAGTGATTTAATGAGATCTAAGATTTTCGTGAGTATTCATATCACATGAGTAGTATTCACATCTGGTCTGCCCTTGATCACGGTTGCTGTACAGTAACCGAAACGTCGGGAGTATTCTGTTAAAAATAATTATAAACGATCCGAGAAACATATATTTATATATATGCTTTTTTAAAAACAAAACAT
>DVQO01001070.1:0-11369 GCA_018231785.1 Danaus gilippus
AAAAAGAAGCTTCCCACAGTTTTTTTCATACCAATCAGAACTCTATGAAAAAGTCTTCTAATTTGGGATTACATTTTCTCAAGACATGGCTGATAAGTTTTAAGCCTTGACCAGGCGGATTTATAAACGATAGTTATTCAAAGCTCACGTGAATTGAAGGAAAGGAGGACAAATTGTTTACTTACACAATCTGTCCGCTGTACAAACGTCCTATGTTAACACACTCGTAGACGTGTTTGTATAAATCATTTTCGATATTATTTGTAAACAACAGTCCTCCCTTGTTTACTCATATTTATGATTTCTTCCATCTTAAAAACCTCATTAAAATATCAAAAACAAACCCATTATATTTTGAAGTACAACGTTTTTCGTAATAGATATCGGGGTTGGCTTCTTTAAACTTTGTTTGATGACTTGTATAATAAGAAACTCATATTTTATTGAATACAATCTATAAAATAAACTTTTTGTTACATACTTGTAAGTACAAGATACTGTCAGGTATGCGTTAATTATAATACTTAAACCAAATGAGGAACATTTTTACAAAAAGTTACATCAAATAAATAATGAAATTTATTTCTTCGTGGTTTCTTACTCAATTTATAAAATAATGCAGGAGGTTTTTAACGTAATTTCCATGAACGATATTGAAGGAATTAAAGAGTATTCTAAGGCTAAATGTGTTGTTTTTTTATCTACCTGTACGGATGTTTTCAATACAATACACAAAACATAATTATTCCTAGTTTTGTTACTGTTTCCTTAACAGAGCATCGGGTGTTTGTTGCATTAGTTCGATAGAATAATAGAGATGACCCTATTTTTTTTTTAATTCTTAAGTTGTATTTAAAAATAAATAACGTGAATGTAAATATTTAATTTTAATCGGATGTTGAAGTTGAATAGGTTGAAAGTTTTCACACAGTTGTGAACTCCGAAGACCTATCCTATCTATATAAGTGGAATTCGAGATATCCCTTCTGCTGTATTAGTTGCATTTAAAATTAGGAAGGGGAATTCATTGATATGACAAATGAAAAATAATAAGGATAAAAATAAAAACGTGAGTACAAAAATATAGTTTAATTTAAATATAAAAATATATAATAAAATTTAAATGTTCTCGCAATAATCTTTCAAACCATAAAATTTTAATCATATTTTTATGTACATAGAAAATATTAAATTTATGTTTAATATGCGGCATTAAAACACATACAAAGCTGAAATATAGCTGATATATGGTAATAATATAAATTATCTCTTCAAATGACACCCACAGATAACGAACCATTGAATAATTATGATAATACAAAAAAAGTATTGGGGAGCGTTCTGTAACGAGACGAGACCGACTCAATACGAGCTACTGACTACTGAGCAATGACGTTATTGGTAATTTATGTTACGGCTCGGATTCATTGAAATTACGATAATATTAATTTAATAATAGTAATTTTGTTAATGTATTTTATATTTGGATCTCAATTAGGATTGCTCGATTGAAATTCATTTTGGGTTCAGTTATTCATTTCGTATGTACCTACTAATAATGTTATAAATTCTGTAGTAAACTGTTAAATTATACATTTCATGACAATCATTTTAGACGGTTTTGATAGGTGGCTATTATAATGACAGTTGTCATGTCACTTGAGACGTTTCTTAAAAATAATTGCTTGTAAATTCTTGAATAAGTAGCCAGTTATTTGATACAAAACTTGGCTTTCAAGAAAAACTAAACTTACATAATTATGAAGAAAGAAATTTGAATTCATAATGACATGTTTATAGTATTTTTTACGATAAAGATGGTACAAAAGAAATTATTGATACCTAATATGTATTATTTATAAATATGATCGGCATAATAAATATGATGTATATTATTGTCAACGAATACGCAAATCAGATATTGAAATTTATCGTCGTACTTATTTATCGGACGCCGATTAATTCAATTATTTAAAATGTTAAATTTTGCTTGAACGATGTCGATTATTTCGTATATATTTTAATATAAATAATTTATTAACTCTCATCTCATTTCAAAACAATTTTAACCCAAACGAGAATATATACAAGTGAAAATGATATCTAAATTTTTTTATTGAATTTGAATTCAACTGAGGTTCATCGATAATAGCTTGAAGCTCTCAAAGTATAAACGTATAAATGTTCTCTCCAGATTAATAAAATCCATCTCATATGCGAGCTTATAAAAATATTCAACAAGACCTCCGTGGGTCAATACGAAATAAGTTTCTATCGGTGTTTGAGCAGCGACGGGAGCCGGCGGTCGCGAGAAATTGAATGAAAACATTGAATATTTATCTTCAGATGCTGTGGAGTAGACCAGCAGAGGACTGTTTGTGTGTCTGCTCTTCAATAACGTATGGACAATGCTACGGAATTTGATACAATGTTTATACGTACTGAATGACTTGAATTTACAAACTGTGATTCATAGATTCGTGTTGTGTTGCGATCTAGCTTTCAACTTCATACTTAATACTTAAATTCACGAATATACTCTAAGGTGATATGTTTATATATCATCTTCTACCTCTTGATTAACTTTTCTGCTAATTAAAACTAATTTTCCAGTACATATAAGAAATTTTTTAATCTGTCTTCAAAGGTCGCCACACACTATTATATACCTAATAAATGCGGGAATCAACGTTTGAGATGGAGTCTATTGAAAATAATTTTATATTTTTAGTTCGTTTGTATTCAGTGCTCTGGATTTCTAGAGAGTTCCTTTTAATATTTGATCTGCATATTTATAAAAGGCGGACTGTTTGTCGTGGCCGCACCCTCGGGCTTGTTTGCAAATCTACAGTTTATTTCATTTCACATGGACCATTCGTCTCATTGTTTATATAAAACTCGCATTGCTCTGATCCCGTTTGGTCATACTTCATTTTGTTTGTCTTGTCAGTGATCCTTACTGGTAAATTTATTTCTATACAAAAACTATATACATTAATAACATTTAATTATTCGTAATAATTTACGGTTATAATAAATATTGTTTCTGTATAATTTGATCGGTGTTTTTGTATATATCGCTACATGTTTATAACACATTATTTATTTTCCTCTGTACACAGTTGCTCGCTCTCGCAAGGCACATAGCCATTTTTCCCAAACGTGCACAGCATCTTCAAGAAGAATTCGCCTCGCTGTTGTTTATGAGGAAGGTCAATCAAAGACATTTTCTCGTCGATAACTAAGATGTTTGATGAATTTAGATTTGCTGAAGGCCAGTGAAGTTGTACGTTGACTGTGTTTGGTGTTGGTTCCCTGTAATATGACGAATTTATATGAAAAATGTAAACTTTAATATAATAATATATGAAGAAAGTGAAAGGGAAATGATAAGTTGGTAGATCTCTGTTATAGATTACTATAGTATATTTTTTTTACATATAACTTATATCATTATATATATATGTCTCAGTGAAAGTTGTAACACGTACCCATATTTCATAAAGTTACTAATCAAAGTGGTAAATATGTTGATAATTCTTTGATCTCTCTCCAACAGTGGTAGCGATAAACCTAAAGGTTTAAAAATGTAAAATAGTTCCCCAGCATGTGTGGTACCTTTGAAATTGAAACCAGAAATAAATTTGCCAAAATTTCTTCCGCCTTCATATGAAAACTGGTAATTAAATACAGGTTGGTCAGAGTACTGTGACAATATTTTAGAAAATGCGTTAATTGTTCCATATGCAATCCAATCTGAAAAATAATTCGCCAAGCCGATGTACGTTGTTTTGTAACTAATGGTTTTATTACCGAAGTAATGGGAACGTATCATTCGTCCAATATTTTGCTTTTGTTCTTCCGAGCATGAAGAGAATACGCATGGCAACATATCCATAAAATTATCATTTAAATCCTTCGCTAATTTGTCACTTAATAATCTATGAAAAAACGCACCTTCCATATCAGTATAACCTATAATTACGGGGACTTTGTTGAAGTTACCCGATTTAAAAATTTCATATGGCGCATTGAGGAAAAATGGGTCTGGGAATGTGTCGTCTACACACGGCGAGTACTTAAAGTAGCGTGGGTTTACTGAGGTGTCGTGTGTAGCGTACATGAGTGCTGACAGCGGCGCCGTGGCAAATGTATTGTACACCTCTTTCTCGTTGCTGACATGAGCAATTTCTTGCGCATCTTGTAGCGCTGGCTTGAGAGGCTCGATATTAAATGCCCAAGTCGATAACGCCGTACCACTCATAAGTATCATCTTATGGAATAAACCCGTACTATGTTTTGACAATAAGTGTAATGAAGCCGAGCTGGCGCCGGCGCTCTGGCCACAAAGAGTTACATTGTCGGGATCGCCACCGAATGCATTGATATTTCTTTTAATCCATTTCAAGGCTGCTACCTGGTCTCTTAATCCTAAGTTAGATACTCCATTCAGACACAGGAATCCCAAGACTCCTAACCTATAATTAACTACTACAACTATCACATCTTTCATGACTAGAAATTCTGGATCGTATAATTCTTTGCTGCCCTTAAAATATGCTCCACCATGGAAAAACACCATAACTGGTAGTTTGTGTTCAGGTTTAGTTTGTTCTGGAGTGTATACATCTAAGTAAAGGCAATCTTCGGTGCCACTTATGGAAAAGGATATTTTTTGTGGACATCTTACAAAAGGATTTATAGCATTCAATATCCCTCTCCACTTTGGAGGCTCTCTCGGAGGCTGAAACAATAATTTGACTTAAATAAGGTAAAATAATCTATTACTGAATGACGTTAATAACCGTTACAGATATGTATTCTAAGTCTTGAAACTTTTGGAACATTCATATTCGTTAATGTAATATTAATAAGTGACATTACAATTTTTGGTTTAAAAATTTTAAGCGTGATAATAAAACTATTGAATTAAATGTTATATTTGTTGTTATCTTATAGAAAATATTAATACAAGTGAAGTCAATATAGAATTACATTAGTATAGTCAGTATAGAAATAATATTATTGTTACAATGTTTATACAAATAGTTTCGAATAGTTAGATTTACGAGTAGAACAATATTTAACTAACCTGGAATCTGTCGCTAGTTGCGTATGGTATACTAAAATACCTGTTCTGTCTGAAGACACTGCGCACTCCACGTAACTTGCCTTGACCCACTTGAATGACGGACGTCAACAAACTACCAGACACATACAGACACACGTACAGCAATACTAATGTTTTCAAATAAGCCTTCATTGTCTCATAGCTTGAACCTATCTTCGACTTCTCTGAGAACTTGGTAGTGGTGTTAAATTATTTTCTATTAACTTCATAACGAATCTACAAATATTCACGGAGTGTTAGTTACTGGAGGCACGAGGTAGGTATCTCCCCAGCAATCGATGTCCGCAGACTACGGACAAGACTAGTCGCAGTCTGTTAACGGAAAGTGAAGAGAATTGTGAAGTAATGTTGCGTAAGGCGTGTTAAATGACACAGATATGATTGACTTAGTCGATGAGGAGTTTACTATAACTTAGTTAAAAAAAGGAATCCTTAAAATATACTTAATGACTCGTTAACTAGTCCCCTCTTAATTTTTCATTTTTCACAAAAACAGACTTCGACGTAAAAAACATATTGCTCAGACCAAAAATATATATTTTTTATGTAGTTCAAGAATGATTTCTTAATATTAACAATTGTTGATATGTCTAGGTTTTCTTATTAAATGTGAGTAGGTATTATATGACAAATATTTTTATAAAAAATATATTTTCTCGACTAAATAATATAAAATCGTAATTGACTCGTGTGTTGTCATTAGTTCTAGTTTTCTGTCATTTTCAAAGAGACTGGCTTTTTTATTAAATACTTTATATAAGTACTATGTTAGGAATTTAATACTACAATTTATATGAATAAATCTTATTATTTTGTTAGCTTCAATAGTATTGAATTCTAAAGATATATGTTATTATTAATCTAAATACATAATTGACTATTGATAATATAATTTCAATATAAATATAGTTATTTAAGGAGGCTTCTTCCAGCTGTTGAGTTTATCATGTAATAGTTGTGGAAGATATCGCTCCCCGAGGTCGTTGTGCCCGTAAAGCATTTAAATTAAATGGCGAACACTTGCGTCTCAAGGCTCCATAAACAACCAACTTTAATAATATCATCCCAGCAATAACTGCCTTACATTGATTTTCAAACGGAGCTAACAAGTTAACTTCAAAGTCTTTATTACGTCATCATTAGTTTACTTTATTAACATTACCGTTCATACTAATCCATTTTTTTATGTCTAGGCCTCTGTCGATTATCTGAAAGGGTAGTACATAACAAAAGCTAACCCAGAATTCCAGTCATTACACTACAAGACCGAACGGGATAACTTCAGGCGAATTAAAAGCCTGAGGAAGTCCAATTTGCATGTTTTCCCAGTTTATAACAATTAGCCTTCGTTTCCCGGGTATTTTTCTTTATTACGCGGATTAACAGCCGTCCGTCGGCCGACGGCTCGCGCTTGGCATAATTGCATTTTATAAGGAATCCACGACTCTCTTCGTGCCGCTGAGCTGCACAACTCGTTGCAACTATTTGTATTATGCTTAATCTACTCCTATTATTTAAACTAAACAATGCGGCAAATGAAATATATGCTTTTATAGATGTTTTAATTCCATATAAGTATTGAGATTGTTTTATATTTTCAATGTACTTTTATTTAATATTCTATACAAACTCTCTGTACAAATAAAGTATTCCTTATTATCAGTAGGATCTTTATATTCTAATATGATTGATGTTTATATTCAACTAAAAATATATTGTATATGAAAAAAAAATAAAAATATGATATGGATAAAAAGTTGTATAAAAAATGTCATTGAAATATTGTAACAAAAAAAAATAATTACGTTCATTTACATACACTTGAATGATAAGGTACTTTAAAACTATTATAATAATGATGCAAAATTGTTTAGGTATTTAATTAAGGACATGTATAAAATTATAGTTATATAGAAATTAAAACTGTGGTATTGATTTAATAGATAGCAAGGTGTTTTCTAAACCAGAATGAAGTATGAAATCAATATATTAAAGTTTTCAAAAGATTTGAAATTAGTCCATATTTTTAAGCAACAGTATAAACTTGAGTTAATTATAATTCCTCGCAAGAGATGTCTTTCCGATATAACTGATTACTTATTTAAGTTTTTAATCTTCTTTTACAAGATATAAAAAATCAAACAGTTGGCGAAGCGGAAAAACTGCAGTTTATAGAGTACAAGTTGTAGGAGAGAAGTGGGATACAAAGTTGTTTACTTTTAGAATAACTCTTTGAGGTCTTTTTTTAATATTGAAATATATATTTTTTTAGTAATTTGATTTAAATTTAATTTTTATTTAATTCGCAGCGCAACATTATCGAATGTTTTCTTTCATTTATTTTAGAACTTTGCTACAAATCAAAACATCGGCACGGCAAGTAAATCCGCGAGCGTACCTCGTTTACTTGTAGTTGCTAAACAACAAAATTACGTCGAGTAGTTGGGAACTTGTGGGTGGTTCACTTGTTCAGCAATTTGCCATCGCTGACGAACTTAAACTGTTTACTTACCTCATCCGTGCAGATGGACTGCTAATGTCATCATTTCTGTTCATCTACGTCATGTGTAAGGTACATAATCTAAATAGGAAGTTGTACAACGAATACGTTTAAAACCTGATACTATTTTATATTGTATTTTTGATATTTCATAACCATCTCATTATATAATATCTCCAGTTATCTTTTTTCTATCGAACAATATTACTTTTTTCATTCAAGTGGCTACAAATTTCCAAACATGAAAAACTTTGGTTATTTAAACACAAACAGTGAAGTTAGGTTGATAAGCACAGTAACAATCAGAAAGGAAGCTTTGCTTGAGCCACTTTTGTTCGGAAACATTTTATTTTAATCCGAGAGTTCAAACGCTCGGGGCGTCCAAGTTTTTGCTATAAGCGCAGTTGACAGACAAACAGCCTTCAGCGACTGTACTTGCCAACTTGTTACTTTGCGGCCCTTTTTTCTTTTGCCTTCCTGTTTATCAACATTTTTGCTGTCTGTTCAACAATTTTTGATTGTTTATCTAAATGATGTTTCAGCTGCCTTGACATTTTAATTTCAGTTTTACGAAAATATCTACATTTATTTTTTATTCTTGAGAGAGCGGTTTCTTTTATACTATAACTTACGGCTCTAGACGAAGGTAAAATATGGAAGAATTTTTGTCATTGTCTGAATAAATCTTTTTTTTTCGAAAAAGTAGTAGTAAAAGTTTTTATACTATATGGTTCAAAAAAAAAAGAACTAACATCAAACTAGTAAGTTAAGTAAATGACATTGTTATTTCTTAAATCAGGTGTTTCAAGACTTAAAACAAATTTTATTGGTACTTTGAAAGATTTTAATATACATATATATTTAATCTTTGGACATATTAAGGTTAAATAATTTACACTATAAAATAAATAACTCAACAATTGGACTAATTGTTATAAGTCGCTAGACAAACACAGATTTGGTTTGCCGAGGCAACGAGACTAAGGATGAGCGCAGACGAAATACTTTGTATATAAATAGTAACTTTATACATTTTTTTATGATTTTGATTTGCACTCAATTAACCTTATGAACTCTTATAGTATATTTGACATTATAAGTACATTTTTAACTTGTCCGAATGAACCTCAACCAACCAAATATCAATGAAACCCATATATTTTTCTTCTGTATTTCGTATAAGTGTTGTTCCATAATGCAATCGTCTCTTCCTTCCACATAGGAGCGGAGCTGAAACTTTTGTCGATGACGAGTGCTACGGGATTAGATGACTTACTCGGCCTCCAACGTATTGGAAGTAGTTTCGTCGGTTTCGGTGTGGGGTCACTGAAACAAAAATATTGAAATGTGTATAAAATATTGCGAGACTGCCTCTAAACAAAGCCAACTAAGAACAGCAATGTAATGAACAAAGCAAATGATAAACCTAATAACACAAACTGCCAAAACTTTCGCTCTGAAAATTCATTGCAATGTCCGTTTCTAAAACAGAACTCGCTCATATTTAGCAATTTCATATATAAATGAAATTCGCATTCGCGCAGCTCTCGAGCTTCGTAAATAAATTTGTCGATATAATAACACCGATGGACGTGATTCTCATACAAAATGCCAGCCGCTAGAATTTTTCACCAAATGTATTTATTCGCTTGGAGTTTTGTTTATGCTTTAATAATTGTTGTTCGAGCTCTCGTTCGTGTTATTATTTTACTATTATTCATTAAAATTGTACGGTTTTGTGAATTCTAAGTATTTATTATGTATGATAATATTCAAGATATACATATTTTTTATTCATTATTGAAGTGTTATGCAGTGATGTTTGTTCATATTGAGTCACCTTGCCTTAAAGTTGTATATACATACCCGTGTTTCGCGAAGTTGGTCCAAAGTGACACCATTCGTTTCATCATATCCATTTCAAAATATCTCATTGGTAAGGGAAATGAGCTTGGTTTGAAAAGGTACATGAGATCGTCGGCGTGCGAAGCTCCATCTTTTATAAAAAAGCCGGATATAAATTTGGCCATATTAAGGAGTCCACCATATTTAAAGACGTAGAAGTATATTGGCTGATCGGTGGTCTCAGAGTACAGGCTAGATTCAACAGCTATCGGATATTTTATATGAAGATCCGAAAAAAAATCCACTAACTCCATTATCAAATCCGATTTGTTGGATGAAAAGTAATATTGAAAAATATCAGACATAGTAGCATTCTGAACTTCCTTCGATGGGTATTGCAAATCGTCAAAGAAGAGATCATATGGATTTACCTGTTCTTTCATGTTCTTTAAACTGGTTCCGTAGGTGGACCCGACAAAATAAATACCTTCAAGATCAGTATTGCCTATGATCATTGGTATTTTGAAGTAATTTCCAGATTTTATAGCATTCACAGGGTATTCAGGAACTGCAGGTGTTACACCAGGTATGATTTTCTCAACGCAAGGCACAAATAACATGTCTGAGGTTATAAGATTTTTGACCTTAGTATATTTTATTGCCCTAAGTAAATCATTGACCGACTGTTTGGATAACGTTTCATAAATCTTATATGGATCCTTACCGCCGTAACCAAACTTGCGAGATAATTTGCGAGCTGTTTTTATAGGATCATGTTGGATTGCCCACGGCGCTAATGTGGCGCCACTTTGTAAAATAGCTCTATGGAAGAGATCTTTAGCATCGGGGGACATAATCAGATAAGATATGGAGACCGCACCAGCACTCTCACCAAACAATGTTACGTTATTAGGATCACCACCAAATGCTTCAATATTATCTTGAACCCACTTCAGAGCCGCTATCTGATCTTTCAGTCCAGCGTTCCCAGGTGCCTCTTTAATGCCTAAACAGAGAAAACCTTCGACGTTTAATCTATAATTGATTCCAACAAATACGACATCTTGTTCAACAATGAAATCGGGTCCATACAAAAATGAGGAACCGGTGCCTTCAATAAAACACCCCCCATGAATATATACCATAACTGGAAGTAAGTTTTTTTTAATAGCTGGAGTGTGTATATTAAGTTTTAAACAGTTTTCTTCTCCGAATATAATAGGTCCAATCATTTTTTGCGGACATCTCATATTTTCGTCTATTGCTTCGAAGATTCCTTCCCATTTTGGCGGCGGTAGTGGAGCCTGAAAAATTAATTATATTCAAGTTAAAAATTCAGCGACCCGATTCATTTTTAACTTTTGGATTTTTTTCCACGAATTCTTTAAAGTTATACTGATAGAAGATCATATTTAAATCTCTTTTTCATAAGCACCATAAGAAAAATAATATTAATATACATAATTAGCAGAAAATATTGGAAATTATGTTTTCCGTTATTAGGAAAATATTTAATTATTTTTCCCCTTTCCTTATTTTTCCTATTACGTTATTATGTAAGATGTAGTTTTCATAAAAATATAAAAGCAAATAATTATATTTATATCCTTAATTATATTTGTATTAAAATTATTTATATTAAGGCTCCAAAAATACTAACAAGCAGAAAAAATTGGAAGATACTCTTGAAACCTAGGTAACTCTGAAAATGTTGAGAGATTGAAAACGGCTTAATGTAAGAAGATGCGGATACTTTTATTGTTTTTCGAAGTAATCTCAGTTCCTTTCTACACGTCGTCGTATCCAATGGAACCACTGAAAAAAACAGTGTACCAATTCTTCCTAAGAGGTCTCTTCTATGGCAATTTCGTATGCTTTCAACGTCAATTTTAT
>DVQO01001071.1:0-11366 GCA_018231785.1 Danaus gilippus
GAAACTTATTTCTTTCCAGAATGACTAAACGGTTTTATTATTACATTCTACATTTAGCCAAGTTTCGATTACTTAAGGTTCAGTAAAGGCAGATGACATTGTCTAAAATACTCGCTTAATATGTTATGTAAGTCACATGTTTGTGTCAAAAGTGACGAAACTTACATTACTTACATGTCGTCTGCCCATGATCACGTTTGTTGTAAAATAATCGAACAGAGAAAACAGTTTCGTTTTAAAATTTTAATAATATTTTTTATATACATATAACCACAAATGTGTTTGTGTATCCTCATATGTCAAATTAAAAAGGATTGGAAACTAAAACTTCTATTTTGCGTTTCACAATTTCTCGGATCCCAGTCGTAAACTTTTTCAGAAAATATGTCTTGTCTCATGAGCAGCGATCTACGTGAGCATTCCTTATAAAGTTTTTCCAGGAATGGTATTAAGGAAACATCGTAAGCAAACATTATTCCATCATATTTTTGCATATTATTTTAGTACAAAAAATGTATTGTTATTAGTATAAGACAAATTTCAAACAATATCAAGACGGATACATTTAAAAATTGGAGACAATTTTTCAGAAAGAATTCAACATTCGAAATTGAAAATTTAATCGGCAATGCCTTTATATAGAAAACATAAATAAAAATGTATTTATATACGTAATAAAAATGTTACGGATCGCTGTCTGTGCATCGATCGTCTGTGCATATTAGCGGAACTTTATTAACAAAGTAGAACCAAAAACAATGATTTGTAGGATTTCTCTCTGTTTGTATTTGTATTTGTGCACGCTTTTCTCAGAAACGGCATATTTTATTAAGACGTGTTTTTCTGTATAATATTTAATAACGCTTACCATAAAGCGTTATTAAATATTTAGTGTTTATTATATGAGAATCAGCTCATTATTAAACGTTGATGAATATAATTAGTATGTAAAGATATTTTTATATATTTTACTGTTCAGTAGAATTGACTGAAATTTTAATTTAAAGAAATGAGGCTAACCTTAGGCTAGATGCTTGTAGCTCGTATATAAAGTGTTGTATATAAAGCGAGACCAGAGTGACGTCGCTGCCCTATAGGCCTCAACTTTTTGGATATTGTTATATTTTTGACTCATGTTTATTCATTTCTAAGTAAGGCTAACATGTTTTAAGTTAACCTATACATATAATAGAATTGTAAAGAAACGCTGTCTGTACATGAAATACTTATGAGGATTAATGTAGCTTCATTTGGTTTTTTTTTCATTTCAGCAATCCTAGCAGTTTGCAGGTTTTGATTCTCAATGGATACACGTAACGATAAATATTGGATAGAGATCTATTATTTTATAGTATTTTTAGTACCAAAACGACGATGTTTATAAAATAAATTAGATAAAAATATACTGCTTAAAGTCACTATTTTACCCGCGCAAAAGTTACAATCAGTAATCATCCAGCTAGATTACTCTTATAATTGTTGTTTTAGTTATAAATTGTCTTAATTGCTAGCAATAAAAATGTTTAGACTACTTTTTTTAGAATAATGCCAGATGATAGCCAATTAGTAGTATGTCACTAACAAATATAACATCTTTAGTTAATAATATAATGTCGTTACGTATCAGTTAACTCTTAAACACGATTAGATTTCAATAAATTCATTCATAAGATTAATTTACTTATAATCTATAGACCCTGAAAGCAAAAAAAATTAAGAGGTTTTTCAAAATATTATAAAACCTTTACTGAGAGAAAACCCTTTTAGAGACTTAAAATAACAATATAAATATAATCTATTGAAGAAAAATATAATGTTAACTTAATTTATTTTGATATCCTCCATAAATAACAAAAGTACTTTCACTCAATACCATTCGCAAATTCAAATGGAAAAATAATCTATTTCAAGATAACTTTTATCCAGTATAAATTACGTTTTATCTTTTATATTCATAGTAAATAAAAATAAAACCAATATGCTGTATTGCTTTTTTTCTTCTAGACTTTGTATAACGTTTCAATAAAAATAATTCACAGTCAATCATAGCCTAAATAAATCCAAAACATAAGATACTCTAAAAAATTATTATACATATTCTTTCAAAATTATCACAACCTTATGAGTTCTGGTTACATACGTCTGCCACCTCACGGTCTAAGGCCCCGCGAATGCACTGACAATATGAAGAATCCAGCTGCATTGGAAAAGTCCCCTTTGGGGCAGCCGTTGCTAAAGCACAGCAGAATTACTTTGCGGGCCCTGTAGCTTCGCAGAAGAGCGGCGCGTGGGACACCCGTGGGGTTTTAGTCGGTAGTGCGTCCTTTTCAGGACGAGAGTCCGACATAACTCTCCTTGTTTTCCTCCCCAAGCAACAGAGTATGCATGAAGCATTTCCCCACGATAAAAAAAATACTCTGGTTATATGAAAATTCAAGATAGAATTAATATTTATCTTTCAATAAGCATGCAACATTAATTGGACAAGATTCCAAGTATATTGATCGGATTAAGCACAAACGTTAAACACAGACCTGACAGGTCGTATTCCGACGTCACACAGCCTTACAATATTCATTCAATCGCCACACTTGAAATGCTTTTTGGTGCGGATCGGTGATTTGTAAGGAAGGAAGGGATTCGATATGGTTACATAAGCTCCAGATACGGTAGACGTTATAGATGAGTCATATAATATATTCTGTACTTGTATGGATTTAAAGGTTTTCGCTAATATACCATAAATTGATAGGTTGTACTAGAATATATAACTATTTTTAAATGTCTTATGCTAAAGTAAAAGTAGCATATAATAGATTCATTATTATTCAATGTTATTAAAATGTTAAAAGGTTTTGGTAGCCGAGCCAAAAATATTGTATCAGTGAAAATGTTTTACATTTAATAATAATTAATGTTTTAGTAATGGAGTTTATTATTTTTAACATTAAAGTTTTGAAACAAAAAAAACATTTACTTTAAAAATTTGATACTGTAAACAATAAAAGAAAACAAATTATATTACACACAGAGCCTGAAGTTATGATTACTGAACTGTATAATAAAAAACCATTTCGCCTTGCTATAAATTTAATTTGAAAATTGATGCTTCAAGACTAATTGGTTACATTTAATGACGCGATCAGTGCATTATATTAATACTCTAGAAATGAAAATATCAACGTGGGAAATTTATAAAGTGAAGTTTATACAGGAAGCCTTTGAGAAGGCAAGGGGCTGTGAAGTGCTTTAGTGTGAAAGTAATGTTCACTTATTGCAGCAAAATTATTGTTGCAAGCAAATTTAGTTATTGAAAATTTATACAATACAAATGGGATCCTTATATATATTTTGTATGGTTTTATAATCACATTAATAAAACTTAACTTTCAATTTCATCCACCTTATACTCGTGTACGTGCCAATGCATAAAGATTTCCTATCAGTGAGAAATTATGTGTTCGATATAGGGCATTTCTCTGTTCGTAATTTTTAAATTATGCCATGTCTAATTAATTAAAACATGAATAATAAAGAATGACGAATTTACCAAGAAAACTTTTATTTAAAATATTAAAAATGCTACACAATTGGCATGTTAAAATACTACTTAAAATAACTTCTTTAATGAACTACATCTTTATTATAATAATTAAATATTTATATTAACAAAACTGTTATTCGTATAATGTACTACAGCTTAAATACATATCCTGGCCAGAAGCTTTATTCTAGCTTAGGGGTTGGAATCTCGTCCGATGAGGCTTTCGTTGTAGAATGGCAAATGGCAAAGAAGGCGGCCGGATAAAAATAGCAAAGAGGTTACCTGGAGCATTTTGTACTGTGTCTGTTGATATCAACTAGATTTAATAGGAGACCTATTAGCTGTTTTAACAGCGGGCAAACATTTAGTCTGTTATGTCAAACCATTCTATGAAGAGACTAGTAAAAATACAACGTTTATAATTAATTGTTACTTATATAATATAAATCTATTTTTGAAATGTAGTTAGAATACCTACTCTAACTAACCTAACTAACTATGTAACTTGTCAGACCTCTAAAGAGAAAAACAATTAAATATTGTTCGGTGAGACGTCATAACACGGTAATTATTTTATGTAAAGTTTGAGAAATTAATGTGCTATAATTGTATAAGGTAACTGACTCCCAATGGGTTATTTTTAAATTCAGGTCTTTGTAAAACAATAAACGTGAAGTCATTTTCATATTTGTAAAAAGGTAAGTCATATTGGTTACTTCAAAAAGTAAAGAGTAGTTTATAATTATTTATAAATAATCTTAAAGATATTTTGGTTAAAGTTTTTATATCATTAGTTGAATCATCCATGTATGAATTCCATCAAGTCCATTTCATGAATGCCAGATGAATTCCAAATCGTTAGTGATATTGGATCGTAGTTGGTCAACTAGAATTACGTGAGCAAATGTGGTTTTAGCAACAACTTTTCAACTATCTTTAAATGTTGTGAACGTTATGGAGGCTTATTAATTTATTTTTTTTATTACATCTTTTTTATTAAATGTAATTTTCAAACCTTGTCAATCAAAATTTACCCAACGAATTTCAATACAGATCTGAATTAGTTTTCAATTTGTGATGTCCTTTAAAGTTTTAATATTAATAGTGTATGACTCTAAGACAGAATTATTCTGTCGTTTTCCCATGAACATTTTCACTCAAAAGTAATCAAAACAAACTATTTCCATAAATATTTATTTTTTTCATTGACCATTCTTCATACATGAATGGTTCTAAGAATAAGATTTCATTTGTGGAGTACTCTGCTTTTGTAATATAACAATTTGAGTAGCTGATTTAAGTAACTTAATCGGCTTACTCCTTATAATACTGTTACTTGAGAGTTGAAGCGGATCGGAGAAAAGAAATACGTTACATTGCTTATTTATATTTTGTATAGACACTACATTATGTAAAAATATATATTTTAGCAATGAAGCATTATGAAATCGTTATTATAAATAATTCATACCTTCTTCAATTTCAAATCCACTAGAATCATTTTTCTTATATCCATTTTATTAAAAATGTAGAAATGTACTCAATATTTTTTCTTTTACATCAAAATATCATAGCCAACGCAACTCGGTAATACAATTTCCTGGCGCTAAAAACAAAGAGAATATCAAAGGTAATTCTCATTATTACAATTTCATATTTCATGCTCCCAACGTGTTTTTGAATTGTTTGTCGAGGGTGGGGAGCAAATATTCACAAACACACAGGTGCTAATTTTATTTATTCAAATAGTTTAAGATCACTTAAGACTGAATTATTAGATTTGCAATGAAATTTATTTAAATTATTATTGCGTCGGTTAAGTTATTATACTGAAATATTAAAATTTACTATAGCAGTGTTAATAAAAGGTGAATAAGGTCTTAATATATATTTATTACAGCAAAAAATAAATTATATTTTATATTTATATATGAAACCCTAACTTGAATATTTAAAACCTTGTATTCCTATCACAAAACAAGAAGCTGTTTTCAAGTTTTTCAATCATCATAAAATATGAGATACAATTCTTTTCAACGCGGATCTCTATAAAAACATTTTTTACCTTAACGCTTTCTTTGCTTACAAGTATTTTTTAAAACGCACTCTATCATTTTCCTCTTAATCTCGAATTTCCGACGTTCTCCTTGTCAACTTTAGTATAAGCGAAATATAATTTAGTCTTTTAAAATATTACTTATTTCAACCTATAAAGAACGCTTTTAGGAAAATTATTGAAATTGATTGTTACATTGAGTAGCAATTGTTATAAAAAACATTATGTTTTCATAAAAACTGTTAATGAAAACCTACATATGTATGTGTTACTAATTGTTATTGTATTGTATAATGTATATGCGTGTAATGTATATAATAACATTTTTGTACTCTTTATATTATATAGTCCTTATTATGTTTCCACATTATTATCCTTTATACTTATTCAAATCGATAAGTGTAACTAAATCGAAGATTTTCGGATATACTTCGCGTTTTTTTTTCTTTTCAAAATGCATACTCTTGAATTTTCGGTCCCTATCAAGCAACTGATCACTGACAGACGAAATAAACATTATAATTTTATCAATTGTGTACTTTAAAAATATTGAAAAAAAAAATGTTTATATGAAATCGGAGTTCTACTTCATTGAATACACGCGATAATCCTAGATATTATAAGTTAATACGTGCAGTTTAATAAAAAAATTAGGAGCAATGGAGCATATTGTGCGCTATATTAAAATAATTTAAATCAAAAGATCTATTGAGATAAAAAAATATTTTAAATAACTATTAACTTAGGGTCGTTTTCTTTACATTGATTCAACTATATTATTGAGTTTAAAACCACCGAGTTTAAATAGACGTCAGATGACGAAAAATGTATAATATTTAGTGGAATGATATGATCAAAGAAATCGCTAACAGCAAAACTTTACCTAAACGATATATTAGGAGGAATTTACTGGAAAATAACCAAATACGTACAATGACAAGTTAAATTTTCTTATTTTACACTATGCGACAGAAAAGGAGTCGGTTTTTGATACAGTACTTAAAAATAATAACATATACAAACATATGTAAAGCTTCTCAGATAGAATCACGACATTAGAACTACAAATACCTAAAAAATCCTATTGGAGGTTAACTCAAATGAGTGTTAACTCAAATGAGTGTTCCTCAGAAATATACATAAATGAAGAATATGGAATGATTAATTCCAATATCAAAATCTGTTTAGACTATGCGAGCACGATATCAAATATTTTATTACCAGTTTGTAAAATAATATAGGAAAGTATAGGTACTATAAAAGAAGTTAAAATAGTCAAAGAATGATGTGATTTGTGCTTCAGTCGTTTGAGTCGTTATAGTGAATAGTCGAAATCACGGGAGCTAAATTACATACTAAGTAGTCAAAGTATACCATAAGCTTGATACAATTAAAAAAATAATTTTAAAGGGTAAATCTTAAGATGTTCGGGTGGTATCCGAGGTATAACTGGATTTAAGATTTTGAAGAACTTAGGAAAAAAACTCTGTCGATACTAGAGATATATCCACTATCTTGGACAATGATGTTATTGACTAGGATAAGAAATTCATAAACACAGTCAACTCGTCTAAAGAAGTACATATTGAGTATGACAAAGTTATAGTTAGAATAACTTTCTTAGTTAGATGTCACGGAAAAGAAAAATAACATTTAATATGTCAATAAAGAATTCTCGTTTACCGGAGAAAAGAACTCCATGACATAAGAATAATGAAATTAACAAAATAAGAAATAATTAAATAAATACACAAAAAGAAAAAATATCATACAAAAAAAGAAAAATGTAACAAAATCATCTAAACAATTATGTGATGTACATATAAGTGCAACAGGTGCTCTAAGAAAGTCTTGGCTTGAAGGCTTAGTGGAGAGGTACATATGTATATTAAAAAATATACGAGGAAATGATTCTTGACATGACAAAGAATTATAACCATTCGATTGAAGGTGACAATTATTTTTCTCGTCATCATTTAAGCTAGGTAGGATATTCAACTCGGGGAAAATGAATCCCACCCATTATACTATGAAAGAGTTAGGAATTGATTATCTAACTATCAAAAATAGTTTACAGAAGTCAATCGTCTCAAAAATAATATTAAAAAGAAAAGAATGCTGTATAGAAAAAAAATACCAATAAAAGGGAGATATAAAACCATCAAAAAGTCCAGAGTAATATACAATAATTGATTGAATATTATTGTTGAATGTCGATTTTTTTTAAACATTTACGTTATTTATCAAAATACTAATATCAATATACTATATTAGTATTCTACTAATTAGAATGGTAATTTCTCTAATGGCAAAGTATCTGCCAAAAACAAGTATATTATCTTGGTACAATAGACTTCGGTAAATAACTTTAATGAGTTATATTAGAAAGTTATAGTACCTCAATACACTTCGGCCTTCGTGTTGTTTAATAATTGTTGCCAAGAAACTCTTATTGTGTGAATAAACATTATCAGGTTTTACTCAGCGCTGTTGCTAATTTTTGAGCTTACATTAAATAATAATAATCAATTTATTACAGTTGTTTATATATAAAATAATAAATTTTAATAAATTTTTCTTTGCATTTATGACTATGAGTATGCACTACCACTTAAAATTTTATATTAGTAATATCTGTTGTAAAATTGTGAATGGATCCGTCTCTAAGTTGGTAAATACAAATTCTATAATTTACTTTAAAGAATAGACATTCATTGTTTACAACAAAATAATAATGTTTATTACACATAGATTACAGGTTGTTTCAATAATTAAATTTGTTAGTATACGCATATACAATTATTTATTTCTTAAATGTTGATTTTTTGTTTGATTTTTTCTGACCAATATGTTCGAATTCTATATTAAATATAATATTAATAGTTTTATTCTTTGAAGAATCATTTAAATTTATTGTTCCCACTATCCCCCGAAATCTTAACAACGTTGCAAAATAAATTTTCAGAAAATGTATATATTTAACAAGTAAACAGATGACTTGAAATTTATGTTTCTGTGAATTTACTGAAACGTTAGTGATCTTATAGCAATAGAACAAAGGAATTATAAACAGTAATATTCTCATACAGTGTAGTCCTCTCAACCAAAACGAATCGAAGAGCCTTAAAGATTTACTTCAACGTTTTGTCCATTGTAAAATTTAAATAACTTATTTATTTATAGTTTATTTATAATCAATATTTGTATGTATGTTATTTTTTTAGAACGCACGTTTTACAAACATTTCAAATATTATTTTCAAAGAAACCAAAAACAACTTTTAATCTATATAATTTTATATGTTTAAACATACGTTTTTTTGTTTCATACGCAGTGTATGAAACGTTAGATAAATAAAAGAACTTAGAACGAGGAATGAGATTGTACTTGAAAATAATTTATACGCTATAAACAATAACTCATATCGTTCATATCAGCACGTACTGTAGTTATGCCTACATATAATATGGGTTTAGGGTGTTAAGTCCCACGATATATAAAACTTGGCATAAAGTGGAAAGGTCAAACGGAAATCTATCTGTATGAGTAAAGTTTCCATAAACTACTTCCAAATTGTCAGGAAGTAATTGAAATAAGCCCTTTGTTCGTATATTATACATATAGTCTTCATCAATATATGTACATACATATACATCGTGATGATTGATTAAATATGTTTAGATTTAATTAATAAGTTTTAATGTTTCAGTTGTTACTATAATTGTATTTTTTTAATATTAAATCATTGTTGAAATACTGCTTTGTATTTCTGATGGAAACTTCACAGTTTTTTAATTGACAATTTTCTTTTCAACCATGTCTTCCATTTTTGTTTTGTCGATTTCAACCATATGAAATCAATTAATCTTACTTTTTGAAGAGACACTGACACAAAACCCTGAATATTATTTAAAGATATATATATATATATATATATCTTGGATTTTTTTTTTCAAATAGTTGTACAAATCCATCTACCCGTCTTTTAAGAATAAATGAATTATTATGGGCAATTATTTAAAAAATATTATTTCGCTATTCTAAAAGAATTTTTAGAATGTAAAGTAATGCTTATTTATGTTTATCAAATTAAAAATAATATCATAGGCAAAGTTTCATTAACCAGGGTAAAAGATAAGTTTTAATTTATTTCTGATTGATGTAAATAAAAACGCAAAACATTTTCATTTTTTAAGGAGACAGAGATTTAAATCCAAAGCAAATGTACCCAAATCTGTCTAAATGTAAATGACCGACATACGATGCTAATCCTGAATGATGGTGGGATACGTATTCTAATAGTGATAGACTTACTCTCAGAGAGGGACTGGTATTTGAAGGGTCAGCAGATTTTGTCAGAAAAAAAAATAGGTACAAAATATAATTAATCTTACCTGAAGAAACTAATATTGACTTCAAAACTGGTTAAACTCTAAGCTGTTTTTATTTTTAAAATACAAAACATCACTTTGTTAATAAAAAAATATAAATCTAATCGCAATAACAAATATTATAAATTTTATATAAAGATGAAAATATTTTTCCGCAATGGAGAAAAATCGACAAACTTAATTACACGTCAGTTCAAGCTATGATTAAGCCTCAAAGGAAAAATATGGTAAATAGGTCAGTACAAGAAACCTTAATAACTACAAAGCGGTCGGTTTTACCGATATTCTTACTAAGACCATCTAATAGGTAATATTTCAGATTCAAACATTTCATATTTACCTGAAACATAGAGGAAAATAAAATAGTTACACTTCATGAATGATACTGATGTTATTATGATAATATTATGTGATCTGTATTTAAAAAACTGTTGATATATTGTTATATCCATAGTAGTATGTCTTATCAAATGTTTCATCTTAATAATATACTGCACTTGAATACCGCTCTTACAAATACATCTTACATACACCTCCATTCTTTTAACTGCAATAACGACATCAAATTAAAAATCCCTAGACAGAAAGTCAATTCTTCAAACAATTTAACCTTTTATACTTTTGTCTTAAAACAAAAACAATGCGAAATAATTGAAAGATCTATAAAGCTCACATATGGTACGTTATTCTTGCCATTCTTTTATTATAGTCCCCTAATGATCACAATTGTTCTGCTTCAATGGAGAATTTGAAAAAAACCTAATGATTATAATTCTGCTCTCGCATCTCAAACAATGCTATAAGAGGAAATATTACGGCTATTCAAGATTACGTTTTCTTTATGATTCTCATCAATATGAAATAAATAAGACCTCGGCGTGATCATCTTCATTAAATATATTCTTGAAAAAATAGTATAGATAAGTAAATCCATATAAATGAATAAGTATTAAAAAATAATAATATAGCGTATCTTTTTAGATATAAAAAGATACGCCACGGTATGGTATATTAGGATATCACTTCAAACTTTTTAATTATCGGTTTTAAATAACGTTTTCACTTTTATGAATTCGTCGATAGTAAGTTATTTAATCTAAAAATTAAAAATATGTCAGTAACAAAAATTTATTAACATAAAAAGATAGAAGGCGACTACAAAATATTCAGAGTAGGTATAATTCAATTTATGACTAATTTTATATAGCATGGGAATGAACTAACGAAATTATAAATTCAATAGAATTTGCTAAATCGTTAGAAAAACCCTTGCACTCTATGGAATTTTGAAGAAAATATATTAAAAAATAGTATTGGTCGTTAAAGAAACATTAAGCATAATTTTAATACCACTTTTGATACAATTTATATGTAA
>DVQO01001072.1:0-11364 GCA_018231785.1 Danaus gilippus
GATGACGGCCTCAAAAGTTGCATCCGATATTAAAGCTGGTAGCGCCGATATATATATTAAAAAAATAATTTAAGTAATATGTCTGATTGCTCATAAGTTTCTGGCTAACAAATACTCTGTAATTTTTTCACCGAGCGTTATAAATTGAACATTCCCCGAAGTTTTTTTTTAATAATTAAACATCTATGCTTTGTTATTTAACATTACAAAGGATCAAACCCAATTTTTAATTTTGTATTCGAGTGCATCGCATTCGGATAACACGCGCACACCTAAATTAATTAGTTACATCAATCATTTGTGAATGGTGACATCGGGCCGTGGTTTTGAAAAGGCCGTAGGACCTCAAATAATATATCACATAGGAAACTTGATTCATTGTATTGTGTATTCAACCCTTTGAACGAAGTTTATAAAAGAAGATAGAACGATATGTTACGGAGACGCGTGTCGAAAATATTTAGTGTACTAACGGATGTTTTCCTTCTCGAACGAATAAACACTTTGTATGAGTTCAGATACTTAGCTTTTGAGCCCAGACACGGCAGCTTATTTGATAAAGTAAATTAATGCGATATTCTGCATAGTGTAGGTTTGAATCCTGATCGGGTCGATAAATATTTATTTTTACATTATTTAAATTTTAATTGACATATCGAGTTTAATATCCATTATCAAGTTAAGCAGGTAAATGTAAAAATTAATACCTGGGGAATATGTTTCAATATATATTTACATTTACAGCACTTGTATGCGAAAATGTTTAAAGCAAAAATTTCAGTTTCGCATAAAAATTACCTCATTAGAAAATAACCATAAAATGCTTTAATCTTAGAAATCTTCTGTTTCTAATGTAAGATTTCGTGAAGTCGTTCCGAATATTAAATGGACTAAATAGAAAGCATCTTAAAAATGGCCATTAGTTTAAGAATTTCAAGTAATGAATACGATGTAATGAAGGAACATTTTTAATGTAATAACAGAGAATTACAAAAGTAAATTTTGTCAAAATTTATTCAAATGAATTTTATTTTGTCTCGGAATAATTAATAATAAAAAATTCCTCCTCCCCTTCGTTTTCACATTTTCGAATATGTAGTCAGTCATACATCAAAATTGTATTTGCATATGTATAGCTGATAGTTGGAATATGACAGCCATTCATCAAGGAGTGACAATGAGCGCCCTCTGGTGACCTTTTCGTTGGATTCTTTGATTCTGTTTTGACGGACGGTGGGCACAAGCTACATTTTTTGAATAACATTTATTATTATATACAGAAAAAGTAACAGTCAACTCTTTTGATTACTTTTGTTAGAATATTTTCTAAATATTTTTTTTCTTGCTTTAGAGAGTTCCAGTATATAAGGTTGATTATTAAACATATTTAATAATAAATAAAAGAACAAATATAGAATTTTACATCACAGGAAAAACAATTTGTATAATTATTTAATATAACAAACTTAGATAAAATCTATCAATAATCTTTTAGAACATGTAAACGAAATTATTTTAATTTAAATATACGCACTCGTAATCACACTACATACCAATTTGTTAAAAGTTTTTTGGATGCGTTACGATAAAAAAAAACCTCTTGACAAAAACTAGATTTTATTTATTTTTATAAACTATAATGAAATAAATATTGTAGGGTCACTAACTAATATAGCACATTTATAGATACTCCAAGAGTACTACAAAATAGAGGGTTGTGATTTAATTAAAAATCAAAAGCACCGTTCTGTAAACGTAAATAGGGGCGTATGTTTATTGCGATGTACAGTCCATACATTGAGCATAACAATGCGCCGGCGCTTCCTTTGTGTTGACTGATTTGCATTAGATACATTTGTTATTTGGCTATTCGCCGAAAAAAAAACCACTTTTTTTATACAATATGTCTTTTTAAATAAATATCGAGTTATCGGTTTATGTTTCACTCTTTGGTTCGGGTATTGTCATAGGAATTAAAAGTTATTAAGCAGTAAGTTGATTAGAAATGATATTATATTATGTTTACGTACCTAAATCTAGAAAACGCCTTCTTATAAACATGTAATATGTCAACATTTAAGTATTTAAATTATATTATTATGAATACAGTTCTTTTTATTCTATACAAAATAAAGTAAAGTTTTATCATTATTTTATAACATATACGGCTAAAATAATAAAAATTTACCAAGACTTGGAGCGTAAGTCGTAACCAACAAAAAATGTTCAACGCAGATATTTAAAATTAATATTTGATGGAGTGAGCTTCTGGTTGAAAACTGAATTTGTTATTTAGATAACAAACGAACAATACTAAAACATAACAATAGCTGTATCTGGTGTTGAATTTATCGATGTTAGCAAAAACATTGCAAGTGTTTTTTTGGTAACGAACCCCAACGCCCCTTGAGCAAACATGAACTTATTGGGCACATGCTTTTGTCTATCTTTTGTGTTACATTTTAACCTCAAACTAGTTTTATTTCTAGTATTTCGTACTTTATATTTTGTTTTAACATGATTCCATAGATTATTATTATATTTCGTTCGCAATTTTTTTTTGTTATTAATATTTACCTTTTGGTACCGTGTGTCGCTCGAATAAAACCGAACAATAAAACAACAATATTTAACTTTAGATCTTCTATAGTTTTAGGGAGACTTGTCAATTAATGCAAATTGGCAGAAAGCTAAGTTTAAATGACTAGTTCTCCATTCTAAATATTGTAATAATTAACATAACTTTTATTTTCTTTCCAGTGTCGAATTCTTTTTTTTTCAATGAACAACAACCTACATATTTTAAATACTCTAATAATTCATCTTAAATTAACTACAACTTGGTACCTGTTTAGCCCTTTTACTATTTCAGAGTTTTGGTTATGTGGTACTTGCAGAGATTGAAATCATTTCAATAAAAAAAAAACAAACGAAATTGTAAATTCATTTGTATGATTTCCATGAATATATTCAGTGTACCCTCATAGCGTATCGATCTGTATTTTGTCGGCTTGGATTATTGTTTGTTTGTTTCTTTGTTTGCAATGTTTGTTTTAAAAGCGTACCTATTCATATAAAATAAATTAGGGCAATCAGAGGAAATCTCTACCTTATAGGGAAAACGTTTCAATATATCCTACCAACATTAAATGATTTTTGTGTATCCTAAGAATTACCATCTAGTTAAAAGTTTATAATTTTAAGATTTGGTGAACTCGGGAATAATAAATTATAAAATAAATTAATTGTTACGTGATTCAAAAAATAGATCATTTTAAGCTGCCAACCAAGTAAAACCTAACTAAAACGTGTTAGCTCGTTTTGATAGTATAACTACCCCCGACGTAAAATAAATGGCGCGTTAAAATTGTTAGTTATCATAAATAAAGTGGGTGCTACAGTTGTAACAAAGGACCTCTTATACAACAATAAAAAACTGACACATTAAATCAAACCCTTAACGTTTTTGGAAGTCAATAAATTTTGCTCCAATAAGTCACCCTTTAAAAATTTCAAGGTTAATAGTTAATGGTACAGCTGTAGTTCCAAAAATATATTCATAATCGAATATCTTCAATATTTCACTAACGGATCCTTAACGCCCCTTTATTTTTACAAGCGAAAAGTTGATTTACAGCGTCATGGTACGCGGGCACGAACAATTGCTCATGTCCGGCACGCGTCTTATTAAATAAGGAAAACAAGCCACCATACAGTCTACTTGCTGTTTTAAAATAGACATTTGTACTAATCGTCCGTGTTTCCGTCGCAGTCGTAATAAAACGAGCGAGTTTACTTTCTCACTGTAGTCGACTATTATGAATGTATTTTGTTGTTCACCTTATAACCTGCTCAAAAGTGCAAGTAAAAATTTTTTTGGCAAACGATCCAATTGGAGTTTATGTACTCAATGAAATCAAATTAGTTGACAATGCAATTGTGCTCGATAGTTATCTAAGGAGGAAAATCTAGAGACCTATATTTTATAACCATCATGATTTAGAAAGGAACTATGAATCAAGACTAGTCCTTAATGAGCAAAATTTTGAATATCAAATCCTTAATGAGCAAAAATTGGGTATTGGCCAAAAGCGCCAGGTGACAACATTTTGTAAATAATTCTATACCGTCATCAGAGCTATATCCGATTTCTTACATATTGGCTACATTTTAAAAGGATTTATATATCCTTTCAAGTTTTCTTTCAACAGGGAATACTAGTTCTGAAGCCAGTAAAACTGGTATTGTCAATACAATTTAAATAGTGCAATCATGTTATATTAATGGGTAGAGGAAGTGCAAACGAGCGAGCAAAGAATCAAGTCGTATGGGTGGATAATTTGAATGGAAATTACATCTAACAGAATTACACACACTGCTTCAGTGTCATAGTTTTATTATTCAGACGGCGAATATTTACCAGGCTATTAATATTTTTTTAAGCCTTTTGCTTCGACAGATTAATTTTTTCTATTTATGTATGTCTTTATGTTGCTTTATAGAATGACTGTAAGCTATTAAAGTATAATTTTGTTTAAAGCATGTTAAAATTTATTGATATTGAACTTCTCCGTCACGCTTAACATTCGAAATAAATGTCTTAGACCTTACAATAGTATTATAATTATTAATAATAATTATAATAATGTTTTAAAGCAATGAGCCGTATCTTATGAATTCCCTTAAGGGCAATTTTTATTTTAATACATTTTTCTGTAGAAACGTTCTGCTATGAATTGACTACACACGGTGATGTACCTACCTACCTAGGTCCTATCGTTCTCTTTACGGTACTTGCAAGTAACTAATTATTGCCACTGAATTTTTGTTTTACATTAGTATTTTTTAAGACGTCTAGCTATTTATTTATTTACATCTGGTTAAATTTGAAAGAAACTTTTTGTTTTCCAAAGTAATATACAGATAACAAGACAATTTTTTTATATTGCCGTCTTAGGAGAAAAATGTAATATGTAGGTATATTATTAAGTATGTTATTTTATGAACTAGACTTTTAAACATATTATTTCATTTTATGTAATTTCATTGTATATAACTTAATATGAATTAAGATACTCCCAGCAAAGAAAATTAAGATAGTAATTTTGATTAAAAATCTAAATGAATGTTATTTATAAACAAATAACACAATTAGGTAAAAACGTTTTGGAAAGGATTTCTATTATTATTGTATTGTTTAAAAACGATAGCATTTTTACAAAATGCCATCTAGTGAGGATCTATGAAACTACGATTGATGATTCTCTACGACTTTCTATTGTTGCACAATAGATGGTGCTAGTGCTTGCAATATTTTTTAAATATTTTTTTGCTAAATAATTCATTTAATAACTTTTACAAATTATTTAGCATTTGTTTTTAAATCATAAACATAATCAATTGTTACTTACACAATTTTTAAATATATATTTTATGATAAATAAGATTCGAACGAAATTGAATTACATCACCGTGTTAGGCCTTAAAAACAAATTACTTTGTAACTTAATTGAATTGTTTAGTTCTGCTGATTAAATATTTATACGTTTGTCTAAAACTATAGGGTTCTGATGATTCATTATTCATGAAGTTAGCTTAACTTTAGCGTTTGATAATGTTAAGTGTAATAAATTTTCAATGTGTTCAAACTTGTTTAATAAATATTTTATCAAGTTTTGATTTGCACACTTGCTTTGAAAGCTTAACGGTAGGTAAATGGTTTTATCACTAAAACTGTAACATTAATGTTTGAAACTTACAACTATTAAGAAGATAAATACGTAACTATGCACATACCATTTTTTAATTGAACGTTGTATTTTAATTCAACACATTAATGTTGTGTGAGTACTACGAAGTATTCTGATCAATCAAATATGCAGTATACTATTTTAAATTTTGCAAGATAATCTTTCACTAATATTTAATAATAGTAATTGTAAACTTATAGCGTCGTTGTCAAAAATGTAATAAAGAACTTAATTTTTATATTTTAGGTTCTTTTTACATAGAATATAGATTTTTTTGTAAATATTTATGTTTATCAACTGCCTTTGAAATATCGGTGAAACAAGCAAAACTTACCTAATAATAATTGCACCAGACAATCTAGACACCCGTTCGCCTTAATCATCATAGTATACAACGGTCTTCTGTGATAAACAGGGTTCTTGTTATTTTGGATATCTGGTTCACATTTTGTTGTAATCCAATATTTTCTTCGATGAGAACGGTGTTACAGCTTTGACAGGTTATACCTTTGTAACGACTATAATTATTGTTGTCGACACCAAATCGATAATGTGAAATCAATAATGCAAATTTACCTTGCAAAAGTTTTGAAATATTTACAAGTATTTTGTTAATATTAAGTCAATTTCGATAGTGTACATGTTAATTTCTGTTGATTTCTATCTCAAATATCTGTCCGTCTATTTTTCTATGTTTATAAGACGGTTAAACATCGATCAGTATAATTTCAATTAATTAATCGATTCTTACATACAGGATAGTTTCTACAATTTTAGGAATGTTTTATCTTTATTATGAGTTTTAAATGTATAAAAGATAAAAATAAATAAGTTTTAATGTTTGGCTTAAAATGTATGGTATTTTAACACTTTGGTATTTTTTATAGTACTTTTGAAAAAAGCTACAGAAATAGCATACAATTAAATGTTCTAAAATGTTGTTTATGTTGCCCACTTGTCCACTATATCATTATAAAGAAATCAAAAAAATATATAAAAATAAAAAAGTATGTACTTGTATAAGATTATGATGACAATTTTATTAATTATTTTAACTTCTTTTTATCAAACTTCATTTCTATTAAGTATGGGTGATAAATAAAAAAGAGGCGGTGTATTTTTTTCATTAAAATGATAATGTCGTTATATTAACAAGCCCAGCATATTCCACTAGTCCGTATGAACAAGACCAAATTGTTTTGTTTTATGACAGTTCTACGTCACAACTAAATATCGTATATGTACCCTCATTCATTAGCAAATTCTAATACAATAAACAGTTTTTAAATCACGCTATCAAAGTTTTTTAACTACTAAAGGTATATACTTCCACCAAGACACACATATAGGGGTCCGTATATACGCAGGAAACCATTGGGTATGTGGTATGTTACCCCGTATCATTATATCTATGCAGTTTTCCTAATTGTAAAGATATAATGGATACGTCCGCTTTGCGAATTCGCTTGTAAACTTATGTCTATTAATCCGACCATACTTGGCGAGGTCGATATCATCAGAGATGAAAGTATGTATTTGTATAAATGACCTGTGTACAATACATTATATACCTCTGAACCGTTTCATAAACCAGTATGGTCTCCTTTCCTACGCAAGCACCACAACTGACGTATACAATACGACCCTAGCTTTTTATATTTGCAAAAAAAACGACTTTTAGAACCAGACTGAACGTAATTGTGTTTTCCGATTTATCCTGAAAATTTATTAAAAAGTTTTTATACTTTTCATAGAAATATTTTATTGTATGCAAAAAATTAATGATAGAGAATGAATAAAGGTTTTATATTTTTGTTGTTACATACGGTATAATATTAATAATTATTTTTATAGAAATATGGATTAAATTCATAGTATTTATATTTCGAAATACTTTGTGTAAGTAAAGAAACATAAGAAGAAAACTTTCTATACAACTTATTTATATTTTGGTATTGTGCCAGGTCATAAAACATTTGATCCTGAAATTGTTTTTCTTCTGCGAAAGACGACGCGCGACGTCGCGACGGTTCATTCTTTCTATAAAGTATTTAGTTTACCGACGTTGTAACAAAAAATCAGTCGTAAATATTTATGTATCATAATTGAAACTTATTATTTGTGATAATTTTACATTATTCTATAATTAATGATATTTTTTTTAAATATATTTAATACCATTTAGTTCCTCTTATTAATAATATCACAAATAAGCTATATAGAAATTCGGAATTTATTTTCATTGGCGGAATAGACTTGTTTTTCTTTCCCGTGAGTTTTACGATCTTCTCATGGCCTGTATATCAGGATTAATGGGGCTAACTAAACCAGCCATTGTGATTCCCCTTGTAGGTAATATACTAATATTACTCGTCTTCATTTTATGACTTAATTCTCTCTGATTCCTACTGATTTCCGGAAGACTTATTATAGTTATATAACTTCAAAATAACATCAACATATATGGTACATTTATTATTTTATTCTAATATAACGTTACACATAAAAAATAAATAGATTTATTTATCAAGTACTCACAGAAAATTATATGGAAATGTCGAAGTCAGAAGGTCCAACGGAAAATCGATAATCGTATAGAAGTAATAACATCTTGGGGTGCCGAAGTTTCCTTACAGTTTGTTATATTTCGGAATCTTCCTTCCTTTTACATGTATGTTAGTTTATATTTATATGAAAGTATGTTTTAATAAATATTTAATACTATTTAATAGAATTAGATACAATACTCATGAATGCATATTAAGTATTAATAATAAGAAGATGGTGAATTTATTTCATAATTAAATAAATTTGACTAATAAAAAATCTGTATTTTTGATTATTCGACGCTTACCTTGTGTTTAACTTACTTATAAAATACTTATACTAACTGCGTCCAAAATCAGATGTCAAAAAGTTTTGAAGGCTGCCTGTACAGAAGTATTTGTGATTTTTGTCTCCGGTAGAAATAAAAGGGTTTATTTTAGATCCACGTGAAATAACATTTATTAGATCGATATAGCTGTCTCACAGGGAACCAAATGTGTCTCTTAATATGTTGTGACATGCGAACGTTAGCAAGAGTGTCTATTAATTTAATATAATGCCGTGAAATCATTTTTGTTTGAAGTATTCATATTATATCAATTGTAATATATATGCGTGGCATGAAATTAATTCCTTGGATTCCTTTTAATTAATGCTGCACCTTTCCAAAAGTGTATAGAGACTATTGTTATTATTATAATTACATATTATTCAAAGTGAAAAGTGATGAAACCTTTTAAAAACCTTTAATAAACATTGCAAAGAATTATTATTTTCACGCCAATAAGAAAATATTGTTTATATAATAAAACATTATGTACCTATGCTTTTGTCTATAGTTTTTTCCAATATGCCGTCAACGATTGAGTGAATATTGCGTTACTAAAGATGAAAGGATGTTACGTATGCATTTTTCTATGATCGCGGGGTGCGTCCCGCGTACCGTCTTTCCTTTAATAAAGCAATTAGTGTGCAATTGACTTGTAACTCCGCACTATACTTAACACATTATCATAACAGTCAATAATAATAAATTGTCCGTATATAATATTACGCCATTTGATTTACTGAATACATACCCATTTTGTTGCGTTTCCTGATTCTCTTCAGCTTCATTGCTCACGATGGAATCTAACATCTGTATCTTTAACATTGTTGTTGATCACATGACACTGACTTCAACACTGATGTTTTTAATTACTTAAATCTGGCACTATTATGTATGAAACGACCTGAAACAACAAATACAGATATATGACTTGGATTTCAGAAATTCAAGAGATAGAAAATAAATATTATTTGTTAAGCTATTTCACTTATATATTTTATTATTTCAGCGAGGTAGCCTATCTGACATAATAATATCTTTTTCGACGCAATTTTTTTAAAACAGAAAACTTGTACATTTTTACTTATTGTGCTTTGAGTTACCAAGTTCCTGCACAAGTCAGAAAGATAAGTTGATACTATTCATATTTATATCACGGTTGTCAGAACATTCTGAGACCAGGTCATTAAGGTTACGAAATAAGGCCAAAAAATTCCCACGGGATAATTGGAGTAGTTTGTATTTTCAATTTGATAACTTCTTTATTATTACAACTGTTTCTTCAAACCTTAAAAATCAGCCAAGATGTTGAAATATTTAGTCTTTTATGGTCTACAAAAATTTGACAGTAATAATCAGAGTTTCATGAAATTAAAGCCATAACCGAAAAGTATTATTATTAAGTGTCAAAAGAAATATCTTGAAGTGGAATTTTATGTCCTGGTAAATCCTAATGACGTTGTTAACTTTTAACACAAGAATCCAATCACACTAACGCCTACAGAGTTCTTGATTCACTTGAGTTGACGAGACCAATTATTTAAGCACTGTATTGCATATTTAATGGAATTATAGTACAAAATATTTATAGTTTAAAATCAACAACATAAAAGATACGTACCACCTAGTTTTAAAAAGTTTTCAACAAAGTTATTAAATTAGCTACTAGATCTTTATATTGATTTTAATCGAGATAAATGAAATATAAATTTAAATTTCCACTTAAATTTCAAGTTTTCTATTATCTTCTTGTTTTAAATTTACTAGATTCATAAAATAATATCCAATGTACCAAAAAAATTATCAGGGTCCCTTCGAATTTTATATTTACGTGTTTGTGTGAACTATTGTATCCTAAGAATTATTGTGTTGAGTGACTACCTGCATCCCTTATTTACGTCATCCGAAATCTATTTTTTTTCTATGATCTCTGAATCACAGTATCGGAGTTTTGTTGTATTTTTGGTATATTATAGTTTTGTGGCTTTCAATATTCGGGGGTCCGTTTCTACGCTGGAAGTGCGAATGATCGCATATATCATTGGTTTGGCATGAAGTACTATATGGTATGGATAGCATCAGAAGGCAAAGTGCTGCTTGATGAGGAAAGAGCGGTGCTTAGCACCCAACACCACTGACGTAGAAGAATTGACCCCTTTTATTTACAGATAATCCCTCGTATAGATTATCCCTCCAAGTTTTAATATCATTGAAATAACTTTCCTTCATGTATTTGTATTTATATCCAAAGTTCTCGGGGTTTGATTAAATATACTGTCCCATACTGTTTTAGTGGGTTTGTTCATATAAGTCGTTTAGATAAATGATCAAGGTGTGAGTTTTAGGGTACCTATTACTAAATTTAATTCTGTCCTGTAGTCTTTAATAATGTTTTAAACGTGTTTTATCTGAAACTACACATGTGTTGCTAATTTAAATATGTACTTATGTAGGCTTAAAGAATTTCGTGTTTGAGTAAATACTTAAATATTTGCCATTCCCTTATCAAATGCTTGCTATTTGTAAAGGATAAATTTATTAGGAAAGTCAAATTAAACTCGTTTTAACACTAATTGAGGTCATTTTTTGAATGTTTGAAGAAATTACATATAATTACATATAATTAAAATAACACAACTAAGCCGCTGTCAAACATTTTTGTTACTTGTCTAAAAGTATAATAGCTGGTTACCGAGCTTTGCTCGGTATTTAGGAATAATTAGTATTTTGTGTTTTTTT
>DVQO01001073.1:0-11360 GCA_018231785.1 Danaus gilippus
GTTAAATAAACACTTATTATTTAACTAACGATCATCAGATTTGTATCACTTAACTCTGTCTGGAAAACGTTAGCATTTCAACTTACAATATTATCAAAAATCTTTTCATATTTATGCTTATCGACAAAATATCTCAAGCAGATTCGCTTAATACAAAAGAAAGTCACAGAGCTTAAATTTTAAACTGAAATTAAAAATGTTAAAGAAAATGAAATCAAAGAGAAAGCAAACAAAACGTTCCCCGAGGCGTTTGGAAAACCTCTTACATTCAAAGTCAAGGAAAACCGCCGCTAAATGAGCAAGTGTCCGCCCCAACTCCGCTAATTGCTTAATCGTCTACGTTGGCTGGCTTTAATTGCCTACTGACCGACCACTTAAATCCGACAATTCACGACAATTTCCGACAACTTCCGACAAGTTTAAGCGTCCGTAATTACAAGGCGAGATGTTTAATTACGCTCCGACGCTTGGACGGCGAATTAATTAGGATTTTAACTTGGAAATGGGAGGGTTAAAAAGAATTTTCACTGAGGACAGGAAAATTAAAAGAGATTTTATTTTCATTACAAACTTTTTGAATTGTAAAGTAAGTCTTTTATTACCACATTTTTTAAATTGATAACAATGAAATAAATGATTATTTCTTTCTGATTAACAATTTAATTATTAAAAAGAATTATTATTTATAAATAAAAAGGTTTGGTTTCACAGTAATATGTATGTATATGTATAGAACAAAGAGAAGCTTTTATTTATGTATATAACTTATATTTATACATTTATTGCAAGTTTATTTGTTAACATCACAACTTTTGCTTCACAATGAGTGTTATAAAAGTGAAAAAATAGAACGCTAACAAGTCTCGCTTACAAATTACGTAGTCCATTTTACGTTTAGACGCTGAGCTGATTTAAGGAGATGAGAAAAATCTAATTACAAGAAGACTTGCCTTAGCTGCTCTTTAATTGAGAACTTTTCACTCCTCCACTTCTGTTCTCACTCCCCCGAGCTCCGGCGTCGATTACATTTTTTCAACATTTTTTAATTCCGCTCCAGGTTTTAATTTTCTTTGCAAGAAGCGATCTTTCTTTTCATCCGCTGCGTTTTTTTTATCCGTTCGCTTTAAGATATTTCTCACCGCCATTATACGGGTGATAATGAGATTTTCTTTCATTATGTTTAATCTCCCGATTAATTCAAATGTAAATCTCATCTCGCCTTTATAGCCAAATCGTTACCGTGGAGAAACGAATATCGCTGTTCACTACATTTAGTAGTCTTTTAAAAGAATTAGGAATCGTGACCATTAAGCGTATTATTAAAGTTGTTTGAAACACGCCAGGGGTGCGAGCGATTAGACCGTCAATAATTTGAGCAAATTCAAAACGGACTGGCTCAAGATAGGTGCGTCGAGACGTGTCCGGAACGCCAATGGCTAGTCTAGGAGTCGGCAAATTGAAAACACCTCGGGCGAAGCTGTAAACACGTCACGTGATTTAGGTTTTAATCAAGTAGGGACGCACCACCCGCCCGTAATTGTGACAAATCCTCTGTTTGTCCGAGAGAACTTTTAACTTAGCAGCCGAACAGAGCCGTAAAGGCTCTTCGCACGTGCCTATTGGGGGAGGCGTTTTTTGTCGACACATGCGTTCCTCTCACAATATTTCACGTTTTCATTAATTTTTAACATGGTTTTCCTTACGTCGGCTTTCTATAATTTATTTGTTTTTATAATATTTCATATTAATAATAGACTATTAAATTATCAAAAAGTTTAAACTAATTATGTCGGTTACTCATAATGAGATTTTTTAACGTGATTAGTATTAATGTGTGGCAATTGTTAGCAAAACGTTCATGACGCCCGCGCTACACCTACATAACTCATTAGTGAATTAGCAAGAGTCGCAATTGCGTCTGTAATAAGCTCAAAGATAATCAAACTTCACAGATGTGACATGTTAGTCAAGTGAAAACTACAAAAACACGCCTTGGAATCAATTATGAGGCACTTAAATTAATTAAAACACATTAATAACATATGATTTTTGTTCCTGTAACTCTCTTACAGAATAATAAATTTTTATTCTTTGTCGAACACTGTTGTTATTGAGTGACTCTTCTGTGTGAATTAGTAATGTTTGCTACGTAACAGTAATCTGTCGCAATTATCGCGTGGCGCATATCCCGATTAGACGACGCGACGGCAATTAGGTCGGCGGACATACGCGTTAACCTGCAATGAGGATACGCCTAAACACTCGCTCATTGAGTCAAAACGACCGCGCTTCTATCACTGCTCACGCTAATAACGGTTCGTACAAACTGACCACCGTCTTCGATCTCCCCTAACAGAACAGCATAGTTCTTTATAAATTCACCTCCATAACCGACCCTCCGAAAGTTCAAAGAGCACACCGTGCAGGGCAATGTCCAAATTATAAATTCGCATTAGAACGGACGCGCACGGTTCGTTTACCATTTCATTTTGGTTCAATATCGCCTCTACTTTGTTCCACACACACCCCCGCCACCCTAACCCGCGCCTTAAGACGCCGGGAAATATCTGCGTTTTAAGCTATATTTCTTTCATCCCTCATTTTTGCAGTTCGTAGCAATCTGAAATCCAACACGTCCCCCGAAGGGTCCCCCGTTCGGGTGGCTTCCCCCCCCCCTGTATTCTTGTTCCCGGATAAAAAAGCGATATCTATTTATAAAATGTACGCAAGCGTGTACGTAACGAGTATAAACGAGGATTAGCGTATGTGTGTGCATACATGTGTGCGTCTCCAACTCATTTGCAAACCGTCTCCTGAGATAACGGCCTCCAGTCGGTTATCCCGCTCTTATTGCCTCCTTTCTTTCATGATTGCTATGTATGTAAAAACTTTTACCAATTTTGCTCATGTAAATTAGTTGTGTAAGATGTTAGACAATATTTGGCAATCCTTATATTCTATACATGATAAATGAAGAAAAACGGTTTATTTTATATCACTTTTTTTTCTTTTATCTTTGAATTCATATACACACGACAGACAGTTTTTAGGTTATTGAATTTGTAATAATTAATCAACATAAAAATATTCAAATTAGCAAGTATAGACGATTTTCTTTATATAAAATATAAAAAACGATGCCCGAGGCATACAATGCATTTAAGATTACTTTCTGTAGAGTGGCTATGCTAAATAACTAAGTGGGGGGAGGCTGAGTGGCGCGCTCACGTATGAACGTAATTATAAAAATTGAACGCAACTCGAGGCTCCTTGGAAGTCTCCCTCGCTCCCAGCGTCGTGCATTTTTTCTTACATATTAAACCCCGCTGTACCCCGCCCGCGCCGTTTCGCCCGTGACTCCTCTTTTTAATCGATTTTCCCGACACAAGGGGTGAGCGCCGTGGGGTGAATGTAATTTTTTATGCGTTTTTTTCCATCGGAGGAAACCGTCGCCGGAGGTGCCATTACGCTACGGCTTGTTGAGAATATTTTAATTATAAGGCATTAGCGCGTTTTATGATACCACTCCCGCCCAAGTTTATAAATGATCGAGAGCTAAAGTAATTAAATATTTGAATGCGGTGAGATTTCCGCGGGGAGTAGGAAGGAAGTTGAGATAATGGAGGTTTCAAACCACTCGCGCGGCGCCCTGATGGATATAAAATTCGATCGAATTATCTCGTAATGCAAGATCAAATTACTATAGGGAAACTCGGCTTGAGACATATTTCAGAAAATATTTTAATGTTCAAAAGTTATAAGTATACCTAATGAGTTTTAGACAGGCAATGAGCTATTGCTTAACTAAAAAAAACTCTAAATCAATAAATTTATAAGTGAATATTTTATATAATTTAACATTATTTAAACAAACAATAAATCAATATCCATGAAACTTAAAGGACCTTTATCAAAATCAAGTCTCTTTTGCACTCTGAAAAACTAATCGGTAGCTAACCCTCCGACTGATTGATGATTGTCCTTCCACGAACTATCGTTTAAATTCGTGGGATTTTATTACAAATAATATAAATATTTGAATCGAATACATCCTTTTGTACGTTGACAGCAACCACTAATCAAAATCCAAATTAAAATTAATATCCCTTTACAAATATATGTTTAAATAATAAACAAATAAGTACGAATGTTTAACAATAAAAATATATATATATTTTATGTAACACTAATTCATCTATAGCTCAATGAGATTTCTATATAAAAAATATCAAAAATATCTCGTTACATTTACATTCATTAATATTTCATATTAATATCTATGTGTATATTAAAAGCTTTAATTTAAATATAATTATTATTACTTCAAACCCTCGAAGTATATTCCGCTACACAGTGGTAAATGCAAACAAAGTCACCTCGTATAAGTAGAATGACTGTTAATTCTATTACTGTGGTAAAGCGGATTCTAGTATTTGCGCGTGGTACCGTGATCTAGGAAAACGGCCGACACCTCGGGTTTCAATTTTCACCCTTGCTTGCACAATACTTATTTAAAGTTACCGCATACGAGTCGGTTTTAAAATTATTATTATTATTAAAAATATACACTATTATAAACATAAATGAATCGTTGATACATAATGCATTTAATATTATTACGTAAAATGTATATTAAGTTTGCATATATTTTTCTAGTCTGCGTGCATAGAACTAGAGTAATGGCATTAGCTGTTAATGTAAGTAGCATTAACATACTATCCGCAAACAGTGTAATTATTTCCCTTGCTAGTGTAATACAATTTGCTACTTTTATGTTATTACACCGGCGTTTTTTTCTATTAATCTATAAATTGAATTAATGGTTTAAGTTCATTGCTTAGGTTATACAAGTAGGAATAGCGTTGCAATCATGCATCGTTCTATAGACATATACAATTGAAACTGTTATTTTAATTAATATTAAAAAGTAAATTATCTAAACATCCTAAATAATTTATTGTCTAAACGACGTAAAAGGTTACAAATCTTAACCTAATTGTTAATGGTATTTATTTAAAGCTAGTATTTACTTCAAATTGATTTTGTGAGCACTTTGTATTCCAAAGCTCTGGAGATAAACTGTCTGCGAACTAAATCCTTTTATAGTACCTTTTCTCTAATTGCTTTGACTTGCGACGCTGATGAGACAGTGGGTTCCCCTATCTGAGTACTATCGACTTTTCTATATATATTTCACAAATTGAACCTTATTTTTAGTTGAATAAGAAACATTTTTGTATTGACGTCCGTTATTGAAAAGCAGTGACTGACCAGTTGATAATCCTTAAGAGATTGATTTGATTATAGAAACGGCTGTATAATTTTGCTGCACGATTTAAAATAATGACAAATCACCACCACTAGCATATAAAATTATATACATACATACCTATATTAAATTACTTCTCATATTTTTAATAACTAAGTTGACAAATAGTAAACTATAAAAATAATTCAATTTGTAGGTGTCAATGTATTTGGAGTGGTCAGTACGAATACAAATTTACACAAGGGGATAAAACTTGGCAACACTTGACCCTAGATCAGAACAGGTCACTACGGATTCCCACATGTTCCACTTTAATTACCATCCATCAAGTTGACGGACGCAGTATCGGCTTCATCTTGAATACAAGTTACCGAATACGGCTGAGACGTAATGGATGCTACTAATATAAGCTTCGTTTGAACACGGACATGTTGATAAAATGAAGAATTTATAATATAAAATTGAAAATAAGAGACTTTATTTAGCTATTTATTATTGGTAAAGTAAAAACTCTCGAGTTCTTAAAGTTCAGCCTTTCGAAAAGGACAAACACATGAATGCATAGTCCTCTTCTGGTCCAATAATAGCATCCTTAATGAGATGTAAATGAGCGAAGAAATAGCCGAGTCCGTTCGCGTTATAATAACGCGTAACGACCTACAAGTCTGGATTAAGAAGCCCTTTGACTTAAACCTAGGCATCTAGTGAAATCGCCAACCTTTATTTATTGCTATTGTTACAATTACAGCCTTAAACATATTGATATAGAGCTCATTTTCCATTACCTTATGCTAATTACTAAATGCGCGGCGGTGTTAGCAATACAATAGTGTGGATATTTTGAAACTAATTGGCAGAGAGGGTTGCGAATGAACGTCACGGCCGGCGAGCTGTGGAGTAACCGGCTTTGTACTGGAGCTTGATATATTGCTTAGATACTTTACTTTCAATTATACTGAATAATATTGATTCTATGAAAGTCCCCAGATTGTGTCTTCGATTGTAAACTTTTATTTATAGCTGGTCAAGTTGAATCGTTCAACTCTTTTCCACTTAGCTATCATGTGGCATAAGCATATACATTCTCATACTGACAAACACGCATAAATCAAAAAGCATCAACATACGTTAAGGCAACCCTTTTAATATTTATTTAACCTCTTGGACATGTCGGATTCATTACAGTGAACATTGTTAAACGTAATGTTCGAACAATCTCAATAGGTAAGGTCTCATTACTACAAACACGATCGTTCAATCAAGCGAGCGATTGTTGAGAGAGATCGAAAGCTACGCTCCGTTTCGGACAACATTATTCAAATAGATTCCTGCATGGTATTAAATTGAACGGAATCGAGTAGGAACCTACAATAATAAATATAAAATATAGATATAAAAACATAGTTATTTAATATACCAAAATCACTGAAGTCGGTAATAAGTTGTGACTTCTTTCAATATTCTATGCCATCGTAACTAGATATACCTATTCATATTCAAATCTAAATCACAGTACCATTTTTATAAAACTGATGAATCTTAAGCCGTTTCCAGAAAGTATTTGCTTTGTTTAAACGCTCATACGCTAACTGATTAGGGTGGTCTAGTGGTTATGCAGGATCCAGGCCATGTATTATGCATTTGTGAATATAAGACGCATAAACCAGAGTCCGAATCAATTATAGAGGCGGTTTGAGCTCGTTAGAAACGCATCACGCATCTTCAATCGAATGCAGTACGGGAAACAGCGTTTATTTGGTGTTAAGACTCAGAAAACAATGGGACACCCAAATTAGGAGTTCGTAGTTGGAAGGTAGCTGATTGATGCCTCTTTGTATTATCAATTCGAGGCCGTGATACATGCCAATGTGTTTGCGATGATAATTTAGGTATTTTACGATACAGCTTCTGACTTACAAGTGTATGATATGACCGTAATGAGAGAATTCGGCCCAACAAAAAGTATAAGGATATTGGCGATGAAAATAATATTGGCTTCTCATGTTTAAATTATATTATTAAAATGAAATAATTTGAAGATCACGATACTTTTAACGTAAAAATGTTTATTTTAATTTGTAATACAAAGTACTGAGTACGGATTAGTTGAATAAGGTGCTCGAGACTTGTTGAGACTATACAATCCGACTATACAAATTTCAATGTCTTTGTCTATTGTTTCAGGTATAAATCTCAACACCATGCAGCCGCAGCCACAAGGGCTAATAGTGGAGACGGGGAACGGTGCGAGCGTCTTGCAACTTCCAGCGACAACACTGGACCAAATCCGCCACATTGCTGCAGATCCGGGGGCGTCCACTCTCCGCTTGCCACCACCAGCTACAGAAATACCAGCTGGCGCGAGAGAAACTGACTTCGACTTGTGCTACGTTTGCAAACACTGTAAAGTAGCTTTTCCCTCGGCTGCCCCTCTGCAGTCACATCAAGCGCGTTCCTGCTACCTTGGCCGTGAGGCTATGCGTGGGGTGATACGCGTTGTTCAACCAGCACTGGAATGCAGGTCCTGCCCAGGTGAAAGATTTCGCACAGCTGTGGAGTTCCGCAGACATGCTGAGTCTGAAATCCACATGCATACTTCAATGCAACAGCAACAACCACCTTTATCAGAGCCTCTCAGCCACGAGATGGAAGACGTTGTTAACCAGATAACCCTCCTAGCAGCACGCGCTGCGCAGGACACCACCTCTTCTAAGGACCCGAATGTCAACTTCTGCGCACCCGGTCCGCGCTTCCCGCAACCTGGCGAACTGCCCCTCGCCAGCGCTGGCCATTAATCCTAACTAAGAAATGTATAGTTACTACTACTAGAGCCTCTCGCTCTCTTCGTTGTTCAACAACGCAACAGTTCACTATTAGCTCTTAATGCTTCTTTTCGTTGATGAATGTTGTTGCAAAAGCAACACTTTCTTAGTTATACGTTTAAAGCTTGTAGTTGTTAAGTGTAGGTTAATGGGAGCTGGCCCTCGTTGTAAGTTTTTGTACGTAACACAATGAAGGCAGCTCGCTCCCGCGCCGCCTCCTCGCACTGGGACGCGGCGGCGGCGCCCGCTGACCGCAGCACGCCACCAGGCCGCCGCTCTTCATATCATACGTTAGACAGGTTTTATTATATACGTTTATCGTTGCGGCCGTGCGGGGCTTGCGGTCTAGTCGGCTAGCTCGTTCTTTACCATCGTCTCCCAGGTAAACAAGTTCCTATCTTTATGGCATATAATATTATCGGTATTGATAATTACGATTTAATTATTGTTTAAAGCTATGTAATACATACATATAATCGTTCTAATTTTAGTCATAGATACGTTCTGATAAGAAGTTCCTGATGCATCGTAAATGTATGAAGATATATATACGTATATGATTTTTTAAACGTGAGGCGAAGTTAGGTAGGTATGTTAGGCAGTAGTGCGGTCGTCCTCTCGCGCGGGTTTTAACGCTCATACAAAACGTGTCCCCACAACACAGTATCAGACGCGACCCTCCCTATAGGAAGAGTGAATTAACTTTTGCCGAATGTAACTCTGGGTACAAGGGTACAGTGCATCCCATTCAGTGTACAGATGTACTTCGGATCGGAGACGTGGGAGCCGCCCGTGGAGACGCGACGACACCGCGTAGGCTTATTGGTAACCATTAATTATAATTATTATTATCGTAGCAAAACTTTTCCAAAACGAACGAACTCGAAACTCGGGCTGCGCGCCAGCGCTCAGCCTACCTCGCAAACAAGTGAGTTTATTTTGGAACTAAGTGTGATTCTTGAATTTTTATTGATATTGTAATGATTATTAGTAGTTGCGTAAGTGAGTGAGAGTCATGGAGGTACATGCTGCTGCGGCTCGGTGTTCCTTCACCCACCCGCATGTTTGTATGTTCATCACTTGACGTGTGCGTGAAGTCCCTTATATTTTCGATGGCACAGATCACGTTACTAAGAATATTTTTCATATTTACATTTTATCTTACGGAGTGTCATAGTATATTTAATCTTCGAGCGGATCCTACTACAACATTGAGTTTGTTCTTTATAAAGTGCAATGTTTTATTCCGCCGGTCGCCGGCGGTTCTTGTTATGTGTATGTGTAAAGGGGCGATGCTTGCGCGCGATGCGTCTCCCTCCGATCGCTATACGATCTCCAAAACTACAGCAAATAAATAGATCCCCTTCATAATTCTATGAATGAAACTATACCGGATTGAATGTTAGATAATTATACCGTAGTATACCTATCAAGTCGTACCGTACCTACTGTTGAACATAATATAAACAGAGCTTATCTCACAGACACAGCCTCGGGCGTGAGTGAAGCAATGCGCGCACGCAAGTTACCGACGCGACGCGACGCTGACGGCGCGCGTTCCTACTACATGATTATTTCGTTTTCTGCGTTACAAAGTTTGTCTATTGTTTGTTGAGTCGTTCGCAACACTCCAGCGAGTATTAGTGTAGTATTTAGGAAGATATTTATTTTATCGGTTTGTAATCGGGAGTGTACTGTAAGTTTAGTTAGCGTAGGTGAAGGTCGGCAGTGCGATGTGTCTCCGCGGACGACAGCCCGCGGAATGAATCATGGTTCCTATGTATATTTCAATATTATCGCATCTAGAGTTTCACTATACTTTCCGAATACAAATTTTAATATTTAAGATTAATTCGGATTTGTCTGTTGTATCTGCTACTAGAAGTGAGGCCGCGGCCACGTTGATTGTTTAGTTATACAGTATGTTTTTATTTGTTTCCATATTTTTGTAAAGGATATTCATCACTTTTATATTAGTGTCTATTGATATTTTGTTATTATGAAAATTATTTATGTATGTGAACTCCACCATTCTTTAGGTGTAAACTATTTTAAATATAAGTTAAAGTTTGTAAAAGGTAGCACTCGCGTCTATCATAGTTCCTATACTGTATCGTAATACTAAATTATTTTAAAATTCTTTCATAGTTAAATACACCGTTCCTAATATTCTTAACATTAATTAAATTTTTCGTTATCTGTAATAGACCGTGTATTATAATGCATTGCATGTGTTTAAAATTCCATTTTTAATTTTTATCTGTGTATTGTAATTGAGGTCAATTTTATTGAGTATTATTTGTTCATCAAGTAGTCATGTTCATGTACGTGAGCGTGCGTAGGCGTGCTACGCGTGTGCTACGCGTGTGCTACGCGCCTACGACGCATGCCACCCGTAGCCGGCAACAGATTACGAATACATTGTCAAGTGTAAATGGTAAAAATAAACTCAAAGTTAGTTTATCAGAAACTTGAGTTTTATTTTCATGTGACCCCCTCATCATATATATCTATAAACAAACATACCTACACTTATTTGATTCTACCTGTATCATATATTTTCAATTTAGAAATATAATTAAAAATATATATTACCTTTCAAATAAAGAAAGTAATTATTTACATTTACTAGGAATTCTAAAATTTATTTGACTAAAACGTCAAAGATTTTTCCTAATATATATTAAATAATTTGAATTCAGATTATACAAATTAAATAGGTGGATATATAAAACTAAAGCCGAACCAATAAATAAACGCTTTTAAATAAGCTTGTCATATCATTAACTCTGAAAACAACATAACTGACTATGGGCTTCAAGAGCATAGGTAAAAAAATATATATCATAATGTAAAATATAATATACAGCCTTTAACACGCCTTAAGAATATCTGTCAGACTGGAAGGTTAATTGTTTTATATGCAAGATACTATCTCTTAGCAAATACAATATATAATTACCTCTAAAAATCAAGGGTATTTTTTAACATACCTTCTAAATAAACCTGCTTGATACCTAAAATGGTGATAAGGGTCAGACTAATGACTTGATGAATCAAACGATTCATAAATACGATAAAAATGACTTAAACAATAGAAACATTTTTTGTTTTGGATTCATTATCATTTATTGGTATAAATATATGATTCAAAAGCACAATTTAAATGAGCACATTATATGTACACACACACATATTTATATTTATGTATATGTGTGTGTAAATAGTGTATTTATTTAGTGTATTTACTTTCTGAGAGTATTTAGACA
>DVQO01001074.1:0-11347 GCA_018231785.1 Danaus gilippus
CTAAGCAACGCTTTGTTATTAAACATTCCACATCGAATTTGGCTGGAGTATAATAAGGACTCTTTATACCTAGTTAAGGAATTATACCTAGTTAATCTTAGTAAATATATATATAAACAGTCTATCCATTAGTAATACTCATATTTAAAATTACATATGACTTACTTATACAAGAGCTCGTCTCAGACATAGCGTAACTAATATTGGCATTAGCGTGCAATCCGAATAACGACGGGTCATCGTTCAGTGGTAAGGTGCGTATATAACGAGTGTAGTCATCAATCGTGGATGAAGATTGTTGCTGTTAAAACAATATTTATAACTCCAAACAAATTATGCACTATAACGGTCTAGAAATATGAACAGAAACCGCTAGTTAATAATTTAATGATATTAACAATGCGACCTATTAGTTGTATTTAAAAGATACACTCGAAATAATAATCCAAAATGAGGAATTTATATACCTGTTTATAAGCACCACTCTCATCAAATATCCACCTATCATTAAGGACAGCAGTAGTGTAGTAATCAGCCAACAAACACAACAGACACCGACGATCCCAATCATCGGTGACTCGTCCACCATAGTTGATATGACCCGCTGTATATGTTAACATCTGAACAAAATGATTTAAAACACCAATTACGCTGATTCGACACAAGTATGTAAATATTAAAATATATCCTATCTATTATAATAATATTCCAATTAAATCTTGTCCATAATGCAAGCATTGTTAAAGTTATTGCTTTCGTGAACCCTATTTCAATTAGAGACTTAGTAATGAAACTCAACGTCAGTCCTATTGTTCTCCCAGAATATCATTCAACCCAACAATACAAATAATAACAGTTACATAGTAATCTACTACTAATTTTATCAAACCCATTGGTTCTTCCATGTTAACTAGTTAATAAAAAGCAGTCCTTTTCAAATTAAAGGTATTAATTTACCATAAAATTGATTAACAAACCCGCAATGGAACTTCATGGTATTCAGTCAAAAACATGTGAAGCTGAGAAATGCAAATACGAAGATCACCATCCGTGAATTCGTATGGTATATTAAAACCAAGAGGCCCAAATTTCCTTCTTTCTAGAACTACACCATGGAATAGGCATAGTGAAAATAGAAGCCACTGAAAATTACAAAAGTTTTGTTACCAATAATTCAACAGTCCTAAAACCTGAAGAAATAAAATAAAATAGCTTCTTCATAAAATCAATTTAGAAAATCTCATGTCTTTGTTTCGAAGTCATATAACAAATCTAATAAATAGATTCATTTTATATTTGTTTTTCTTATTATAAATAATATGGAGAACCTTAAAATTAGGAACTTTGCTGTCTGATGAATTAAAATATTCAAGAAAATCAGGGACTTGATTCATATATGCTTTTAATAAGTTTGCTTTAATTCCCCTAGGTGGTTCCACTGTCATTTTATATCCTGAAAAATTTATATGTATTTAACAACTTTTGACTTAATGATGATAATAATAAGAATTCCACGTCTTATTTATATTAACAAACTTAAGTAAATAAAGAATAGTTTAAATGATTGTGTGTTGTAAGGTTATACAGTATACCTATAAGGATAATTAAAAATTAAAATACCGTTCTGTAATAACGCCACAGGAAAGAAGGGTGAAGGTGTTGATGTGAGCCATAGCCGAAAGTCCTTATGAACTACTTCTGGGACTATTTGCTCTACATTTAACTCCAGGACTGGCATCCATGATGGAGACAAATGGCAATTCTGAAAATTACGTTTAAATGTATATATATCGTGAGATCAGAAGTCTCACTAAAACAGTATGGACACAAAGGTTCAAGTGATATCTAACGTAATCTATTTCATAACAATAGGTTTTGCAGTTCTACTGGACAAAAATACAGCCAATAAGCAATGACAAAGTTATTATCACATTTTTGCTAATATACATAGAACGAATATATCATACATATCTGGTATCTTTAAGAGTTAATCTTTAATTAATTTATTTGAGTTGTAATTATAGCATTCTCTTAATTTTTTTTTATATTCAGTGTGAAAAGCACTTTAACCATGCTGTAAATTCTATTTGTATTATAAAAAACACGAATATACATCACAATTGAAACAAAAATGTAAATTTAATTTACCTGGAAAAATACCCAGTTACCAAAATCACAGCCAACTTTCATCATAGCTTCGGCTAGAGGCCCTTGACCTTGTCCTAATGAAATACTTTCAAATCTTTTGCCCATCTTCATTTTGTCGGCAAATTTCAGCAGATCTAAAAGATGTTATATTTAAATAGTAGATAAATAATCATGTAAAGTAGATTAAAGCATTGAACACAACCGCAGTGTAAAATGAAATGTTAAAAAATTATATGAGGACTTATAACAATTGAGTATTTTAAAAACATTATCCATACATAGTTAGTTTGAATTTCTCATAGAATTACTGCTACACTATAAAGAAAAGTTATATTTTTCAAACAATTTAACATCTTCCAAATAGGCTCCAAGTAGGCTGACAAAAAGTAATATTTACCAGCAGCTGGATCAGTACCGGTGGAGAGAACGAAAATTATAGGAGCGAGTGGATCAGACTCAGCGTATAGAGCTGCAAGATCTGCTGGCTGCGGTTCAACGAAACGGGCCCCAAGACCTGTTACTACGTAGTCCTGGACGAAGGAAGAAAGAAAATAAATTTCAGGTTTAAGATACAGCTGTATGCTATATGTACAGTACTATTTCAACTTCATTATCACGGTTATGAAAACGAAGGAACCTTATTTATAATAAAATAAAATATACATACCTGAAGACCAGGAATCAATTTGTCAGGTCGTAAGCACTTCAGAACAAGTAGCTTTTGAAATGCATCTAATTGGGAATCTAGTCCTTTTGGATACGGAAGTCTGGAACATTCAGACATATTCTATGTAAAAAAAACCTTAAATTTGATTAGTTAATAATATAATACGATAATTTTACTTATGAGGATTCCACGCGTCATAATAATTTTTAAAGAATTTGGTTTGTTGCGGAAAGTCCATCACAAATTGATGCATCGTGGGCAATGTCGCCAACTGTAGCATATCCAACCACATCCGAGGAGATATCCACTTTGGTTCGGGGTTCTCAAGTTCCTTGTGTTGAACAAAATAATATTTATTTAATGTAACAATAGTATTTTGGATAAAGCTAAAATTCTGACGAGTAAAAGTGTTTTTATATATATTTTATGTGAAAGCACTTTATTGACTGCTGTAATGTTTATAGTGTTATTTTAAATTCTAAATAGTATAAAAAATTAACTAGAATAGACACATATGTATGTATTTATATAAACATATAAAGATATGAACATAGGTAATTCTCATTTAAAATACCTCTTCAATTTTTCCTCCGATTAATAAGAAATTAAACTCTTGGAATCTTATAACTCCCTTGTCCAACAGAATTCTAGCACAAAGCAAAAAAGCAAACAAAAGCTTGTGCCTTTCGAATAAACTCCTGCATACGTTTTGGTATAACAGAAATGTGAAATGTTCTATAATGATTTCAACTCTTTCGATTATATCCTCTGTAAAATAATCCATGCAAGAATATTTTATAAATATAGACTTATTAAATGGTTAGTCGTATAGTAATATTTACAACCATTTGGCTCGGTTTCTGCCATACTCCTTACGAAGAGTTTTATGAACCATTCCAATGAATATTGATACATAGGATCAACATTCGCCATCCCAGACAAGCAGAAAAACAGAATTTGACCTCGATTGGCCACTGGCACGTAGCCCAAACGCGCTTCATCAATTTCGGCTGATGTTCGCTCCATATCTTCTACTTTTATCTAAAATAAATCGAAAGAATATTTTTAAAATGTAGTTAAGTGTGTAGTATACACTACCTTAACTGTTAAAATTTATTTTCCTAAATAGTAAAGACCGTTACGTATACGTTTTCAGACCCGTTCGTAATTTCAAAGTGTCTTTTTGGTTCTCATGAACAAAGAAAAGCATCTGATCTATTAGTAATTTTAGTTTAAAATCTGCATACATAAAATCAGTATTTTGACACAGTAATAGAACGGAAATTCAAATTAATTTGACAGAATATTTATATAAATACCAAAATTTCAGCACTCTTGATTTTAATAGCCTCCAAAGTTAATATAAGAGGCAAATCATCTACTGGAGACCCTTCGCTGTTAGACAGGCCATACAAAATATCAGATTGCATTTCCGCTAATTGTGTTGCTAGCTGAGCTCGAGACACGATGAGTTGACCTCTTAATTCTTCCAAATCTGGTCGCTCTTGAGCCACTACTATAGATAATAATTGTTCTGCTAAACCACTAGTTTAGACAAAAAAAAAATAGTAAATAGTCTTTGTTTGTTTAAATATACCGCATGGAGAATTTGTCAGAAGATTAATACTATAATTTGCTTACCTGGGCACTAAAGCAAAGTTAACAATTTGAACTTTGACTGAGACTTCAGGGGTATACCTTGGATTAGGCAACTTTGTTGTTATATACAAACGGAATCCCGCACAAAAAGGGATTAGAGAGTCCCCAAGTTTGAGAACTAGTTGCCCCGCTTGGCGGAAGTATTGTCGCTTAAATAGAAATTTACTTGTTAATAACAAAATTAACTACAAATCGATTTAATCATAACAAACAAACAAATAATTTATGAAAATTAATTAGCTTCTTTTTAATTTCAAATTAGGATACATCAAGAAACTTATTCATTACAGTTAAACAATTAACAACAATGAAAGTAAACGTTAATTTTAAACGAGACTAACTATTATGATAAATGAATTTAAATACCTTCAACACAGGGTCTAAAGCCGGGTCAAGCTCTTGAGCTACATTTTCCAATAAAAGTGGTTTGCCAAACCGGAGAGCAGATTCAAAGTTCCGTAACAAATCTCTGTCATTAGGCTTACAAATTACTAAACCTTCGATTTTGCCCTAAAATTACGAACAGCGTTTTGTAATAACATTTTTCATATTAATTAAAGAACTTTATTCAAAGTAATAATGGGAATTGTCCTTGTTACAATTCCGCAAGTTTTAATAAAATTTATTTTATACTTCTACAAAGATATATTTTAGATTTTTGTATGATACACACCATAGCTCTTATCCACTTATTAGCTTGTGTCTGTGGATCTATGATGAGTGGCCAACGACGTGAGTTAGACATCAAAACAGCTGACTCTACAGAAAGTGGATCGCGAGGTAGCCCGTACATTTGCCAATTTCTAAAAATTAATTTTAATTTTCATATATAGTGAGCCTTAAATTAGTTATATTAAAAAATAGTATGAAGAATCATAGCAAGCGGTAATTTCTCATAACATACTTGGGGGTCGATGTAGCTGAACAAAAAATTAAATATTTACGAGAGAGAATTAAATATTTAATAATAACGAGCTAAAGTTAATACATAATCAATTGTGGTGGTTAAAGGTTTAAAAAAAGGTTGACTTGTTCAGTCTATGAACACATTACAAGATTTGTCACTTTATTTAATTTCTTAATCTTAGTTTTTCTTGGAATCACGAATTTGTTAACTGAAGATATTTTGTGCTTACAGCCACTTTTCATTACTTAAATAGGGGTGTAGGGATGTAGCAATGTACAAAAAAAATGTCCAAAAATATCAGATTGAAAGAAATTTGTACCTAATGACCACTTCATCGCCAAGTATAGAAAGTGGAGTACCACCTTCAGTATGCGGGACCTTTACCTCCTGTTGAACATTACAAAATAACAAAATCAGTTGATTCTTGACAATTCTGAAATACCAATATTTAAGTCAAATAACACAAATTCATTTACCGAAATATGATTTATCCATTCTGATAAGAGTTCTCTTCTAAATTCATCAGTGAATGGGGTGATATACCCAACAGCGCCTATGTCAAAACATAAAATTTAGATTTAAAATGCAAATCAAAATTATTCCGTGACACTATATAAAATTCGTCCTAAAATATCAGAAGATAATACTCATATTTAATTATAGCTAGAAAAAGTATTATAATGCTATTTAAATTTAAAATAATAAGCTTATCAATGCGTAATAACATCTTACAGGCACTAAGCATAATATCGCCAATGAGATTCACTTGAGCGATGTCCAAGTCTTTAATGGTTTTGATCCAACGAACTCTTTCGCTAGATAAACCATTTAATAGTCTGAAAACATAAGTCCATAATTATTTTAATACTATTTTTGCATATTAGGTACATATCTTATTCATTTCAGTTAAAATATTAGCCAAAAATATGATTTTATGTATGACTAATCGAATAAATTACAACCTGTTAGCCCTATCCATTCTCGCTAAACATTGATTGATATCTTCTTCCATCTTGCGTTTCTCTTCTTCTTTTTCTTGAAGATACGCATTTAATTTTGCTATGCCTTCTAAAAGAGCCTGCATCTTTGCTTTTGCATTTGCCAACATTGCTGCAAAGAATTATTTTAGTGTAACAAAAACAAAATATAACATCTTAAAAGTAGGATTTATTCTACTTAAGTTATATTACCTTCAACAGCAGCCAGCTCTTTAGTAGCGCGGTCAAGTGCTTCTTTCTTGGGTGCAACTGCTTTATTTACGTGATAAAATTTGTACATTGCGTGAACCCACATACAAAGAGACATACAAGCTTTTGATACCTTCAGAAAAAAATTGCTTACTTTAAAACCAAACCGAAAGATAAATGAAATAATTCCAAATTTTTCTTTTCTTTCGTACCTTAGAAATCTTCACTGGTTCGTAACTGGGGTCATTAACATACTTTTTAAGTTTTTTAATCATATCTTCGGTAATCGACTCTTTGTCATATTTCATAAGTGAATCCAAAAAGGCTGTGGGATCGGCTAACATTTGGGAACCAGGTTTCCAGTAATTTAGAACTTTTTGTCCAAAAGACGCTCCCGGTTCCTATTGCAATTGGAAATGAAAATCAATGAAATGCTTTATACATAAAATAGAATAAAGTGTTTTAAGACTTGACCATGACCGACCTTAATAGGTTTAATATCAAACACCACACAAAGTGATTCTATAACAAGAACGACTCCAGCAGGAGGTTTCTTCATGGCTTTTACTTCAACAACGTCGTTACGATTTAATTCCTGTAACGCCTTTTCAGCCGCTCGAAGTGCTGGCATCGCTTCGTCTGATAAGAAAATTTTATTACAAGTGACAATTTCACAATTACAGTAAGAGAGATTTTATTCAAAGTAGTCTTGGAAATACCTAGGTCCCTTTGTGCATCTTCAGCCATAGCAGATGTCTCCTTAGCCATAACTTCAGCTATAGCTTGTTCTTTTTCAACTTTAATCCTGGCTTCCTCTGCTATTTCCTGAGAATTATAAAAAAATGATACATACAAACGAATAAACGAATGTAATAACAGTAGCCAATAATATAAACTCTTTATAATACCGTATCAATGGCTATTTGCTCAATTACTTTTCTAGTCTCCTCTGCTGCCTTTTCCATTAATGGTTTCAGTTCAGCTAGTTCAATTTGTAGTTGCTTTACTTCTACTTCAGTCTGATTTAACTTGTTCAAACCTTTATTAAAGATAGTGTCAAAGGTAAAAATAATAAGAGAGGTTTATTTTTGATACGGAAGAAGTGAATTTTACCATTCCTAAGTGCATTAGATTCCTTCAGTATAGAATTCTGCTTCTTTTTGAACATCTCAGCATAAGCACCCAACATCTCCATGTAGGACATAGGGGTGACATAGTTAAGGCGGTTAAGACGCGCCAAGAAACGAGCAGAGGCGTCTACCACACTTTGATGAGCGAAACAGCAAACTGACTGAAATTTTATTTCTTATCACTTTAGGAAATGACTTGGCAGTATTACACAACCAGCATTTATAAAATAAGGAACCAGGTAACTAGGAATTTCCAATTATTCAATGTTTATAAAATAATATTATTATGACTTTGAAAACCTTAACACTAAAATATACTTAGAATTGCGTTTTTTCGTAGAGTAAGTTGAATTTTAATATTTTTATATTGATTTAAATTTAACAGTGCTTTCGTATTTGTAACTTACCACCAAAGAATCAATGACTTCATCAGTTGTCTGGAGCTCGGTCATATTATTGAAAAAATGTTTTGCTACAGATTCCAAGGCCGACTTTGGCCATTCACTAAACCAGTCTATAGTACAACAATTGACTAAAGAAGGAAATTGGCGAAGACGAGCTCGGAAAATCTAAAAGAAAAGTAATTAATTTGAAATATACTTTTATGACAAAGAAAAGAGACTTTGTATTCTTGTTATGAGTTACATTTTAATCTATTAAAAAGTGAGAAAACGGTAATATAAAATTTTATTTACTTTGAATTCTGATGAAAGTGAGTCATCTTTAATGAGATGGAAATACTATAATTTATTATAAAACATAGCCTAACAATTGTGTGAGCTAAAAGTTATGTCAAAAAAGAATAAAAATGTACAAACCTCTCCAACAGGACTCATAACAATGACAATATGCAAATTGCTCCTCACTCTACGTTGATAACAAGCGAAGAGGTTTGTTTTAGTAGCCGTTAGATTCATTTCCATGACAGCATGTCGGACTGACATGAAGATGGTATCAAGGTCTTCGGCCTCATATATATTAGGAACGTCACCAGAACTTAGAATATTGTTTAGATCTTCAAGGAATGATTCCATTTTAATCTAAAATATATATATGTATGAATACTTTCGTAAAAAAATATAAATAAACATTACATTTAATCACATTGGCCTAATAACAAACAAATATATTAAAAAACCGTAATTATATCCATGTTTAATTGAATTTTGACTGTTAATATACACCCAACTAAATGTAAAATACATATTTTAATGAATCAGCAATTAAAAATTTCGGCAGAGTACTTCCCCTTCTCTTGTAATTATTGTTACACTTTTAAACCACTTAACCTGTGCATCTGAAAATAAAAATACTATTCCCCTATTTTCAGCGCCAGCTTTCATCATAGTTTGTTTGAGATCATCTCGCCATTCTGACTGTCCGTAAGCTTTTGTTATTTCTATCTGCATGCACTGTAATTCGGCCATGTTTGCCGCTAGCCGGGATAATGATTGACGTCCTGAAAAATGTTATTGTTAAATAAGAACAGAAATATTTCTTTTTCTAGTACACGAAAGATATGAATGAAATTGCTTGAAATTTATTTAACTATATAGTATAATTAATATTTTTTATTAACTTCACAGGCGGCAGTCTTACTATAGTTAGAAGTACAACTAATAATAATAAATCTTCGGAGCAAAAAAAAACCTTTTACTAATTTCTAATTACCAGATCCACCCATTCCCAATAGAAGAGCATTGGCCATTGGCTGTCTCATGATTCTTGCAACACGACACAAATGAGCTACAGCATCTTCGAACAAAACCAGATTCAAGGGAGCCGTGGAAGATAAATTATAATCATCGAGATAGTGAGCTAACACCTCATCCAGCTATGAAAAAATTAATTATATTATTTATCAGTTTGTATTTACCAAATTACTGTTCCAACTTACCTCTTCTTGATCAACAATTTCAACGTATTTTTTATCATCAGTGCCTATGTCCATGAAGTCACCAAACAACATCAATCTACCTCCTATCACCTCAGATGGTTTCTTTTTGAATTCAGTGGTAATCTTTTTATTTAATAGCCTAAATAAAATGTTATCATTAACAAATTTCTGCTTCTGTTTGGATGAAACGAAATAGTTTTCAGTAACAAACTCACTTAACAAACCAATTCCGATCTTCTGCATTGACCAATCTATCTTGATACACACGTTGGTGTTCATGATACCACAGTCTTATCACATCGTCTTCGTTCTGCGAAATTATTAGCAATTTACTTTTATTTTTCTATTATATGTTATTAAGTGCTTTATACATTTTATACTGTTACCCATACCCACCTTTACGTGATGAGGGTCCAACATCAACATTCCTTGGAAAACCTTACTAAGGTCTCTAAGATTAAAAGTGTAATGTGACTTAGTAGGTGTAGGCAATAATTCTTCGACTAAGGAATTAAACACCTCAATGGAACTCTTCAGAAATGCATCCTCTCTTATTGAAACATTATTTTCGAAATTACGCGTCCAAGACTTTAAGATCGTGTTAAATATTCCGTACTGGAATTATAGGAATATTTTTTTAGTACATTGTCCTGTGGTCAAAGTCACGTTTAACATTAATAAGAAAATTGCTATAAGTAACAAAAGCGATCGAATATACCATATAAACAAATGGAAATAGTTTCAATTATGTTCCTAATATTAAGAAATCGGTAATTCTAAAATTCACCTTGCTATTGTATTCCATTTCAGTGAACGATATATAGTGAAAATGTCGCATTAATCTCATAGTGACAGGATTACGGCCCCCACCTGGAGGTCCCATTGCTGCCACCATGCCCACGTCAACCAAAGTCTTAAACTCACCAATATTTGAACGGTCGTACCAACCTGATAAAGTCAATACATACATTTTACAATTACAAATCTTTTCCTTCTAGAATAGTATACGAAAGGTTCACCAAGAATGAGAAATTTTAGTTTTGTATGAGAGGACATTGATTTGAACTCATAGGAATTTAAAAAGAAGGTCAACTTTAATGCTAGCATGCATTTCATACATATTAAATTCCAAAATATTTTTTTCTTTAAAAGTATTAGACCTAAATAAGATGCGTTATATAATGATATTATATACAGAAAGTTATAAATTTGGAATAATATAACATGGGCAACGACATTATGTTAGAATTTTTTACTATTGACTTAAAACAACCGGGGGATAGAACGGTTTAAATATGTTTTTATACTCGTTTGGCTTAATAAAACAGCGTATTTAGGAGTATATCTTTAACGTGACTATTTTATTCTTGTATATAAGTAATAAATATATGATACTATTCATAAATCTAAAGTTCAAAATGACTAGAATTTTTTCAGTAAAAATGTTTATATTTGTAGTAAACTGACAAGGAAAACAAACGACTCATAAATACGATTTAACTTTGTTTTAAAATATCACTGTTTCTGATAGGAAACGCACGTACTAAGACGGAAATTTATCAGCATTCACCTTGAGGGTGACGGGTCTATCGCGTTGCAGAAAGAGGATCTTTAACAGGACTGGCGATCCAGATGTAGGTTTAAGGGGACAATATCTAACGCGCATAACATGCAGAGTTATCAATTTCTTACCGGAGAAATCCATAAACTGCCGAAGTAGTTCAATTGGAGGCTGGGCACCGTACACTTCTA
>DVQO01001075.1:0-11344 GCA_018231785.1 Danaus gilippus
GCTTCATAAGAGGAGTTATAGTAATAGTAACAGTTTGAAAACGGAATAATAACTTTTATCATGCAATAGTTATTTTCATAGGATATCATACTGCGTACCTGACTTGAGGGCCTGTTTGAGCACGCGCCACTGCTTAGCGTGATACAGCGATAACGTCAGGACAACAACAAAGAACACAACACAACCACTAACAGCCAACGTCAATGTCGAAGTTTGAATATCCCACGTGTCATCATTAACATCACTGTAATCACCAGTCACGTCACTGTAATCGTAATACTCGTAATCCGTGTCATTGTCTGAACTGAAAGGCCATATCCGAACTTCATATAGTGGCTGGCAGATAGTGTCTCTGTGTGGTTCGCAGGGATATCGGACGGCCAGGCGACGAGGGTCGCAGCGGGTGCACGGCAGGCAAAGACCCTTCTGCCGATGCCACCACGTCCGACCACGCTCGCACACGCCCAGCGCTGCGGGCAACATTAACGCCAGTAGCCACAGCGATAAAACTCGCATCACCTGAATCAAAAGTAAACATCGACTTTTATTAAATGTTACAAAATTCTGTTTCTCAGTACGCTTAGTCCAAGTTTACAGCGTGATACTACATAAAAAGCGTCCTCAGTTTCATATTTTATAATCTATGTATTTTAAAAATGTAATGTACAAAGATTATGAATAAAAACTGCTAACGTTAAGTGTTAGTGTGACGATCACAACTAAGACTAGTTAATTATTTTTTTTTAATTTAGTAAGTTTAAAAATTAAAATTAAGTTACAAAGGTTTATTAGAGTTCATGTCATGTCAATAATTCATATTAACATAAGTTAATAGTGTATAAAAATAAACATTTAAAAGATTAGCAGAAAGTTATTATATACTTATTAAGAAAAGGTAAATAATTTATTTTATTTGTGGTCATTGTTATTTGTTTTTATAAAAAAAAACTTTAATAACAACCTGATAACAAGAACTTTTTAAATCTTTAAAGTATCTTATTTAATAAAATGTGCAATAATATCTGATTAAAGAGAAGTCATTTCGAAAAGATGATCTTTAAAATTCTTACAGCTCTTTACCTAGGATTTATCTTTAACTCACAGACTTCTTAGAACAGAACGGGAGACCTATTTAAAAGAACGTTGTTTGAATTCAATTAATAAAATCTATTTTATTGTTATGGATAAAATCGATGATGAGAAGTTTAAACTGTAACTATAATTACAAAATAACTATTTACTTACCTCAATGCTCAGAATCATGTAGATATTCTAAGTTTCCACATCTCTAAAATTATTGATAATAATTAAAACTTTCACTAATACATCACATCTTTTGATTATATTTCGCTAAAAATAAATAAAATTTGATTTATTTAATCGACTTATGCAATTATATCATGCTAAACATTCTGTGTATATGATTATCTTAAGTTATTGTTACATAAATTGTATGAATGCGTTGGATGACACCATGCGCACGACCCTACAAAGAGGCGCTCGGTAAATTACTGAACGTTGTATCAAATGCGCGGGCTCACGATTATTAGTTCCAGACTTTAAGTTTGAATTGTATTTCTCATTTCATAGTCATTCAACTGCGAAGGTAAACTGTAATTAGTATTTTTGGGATTATGTATTTTTGTCAAAATGGCAAGTTGTTAAATAGTATAATGAAATATATCATATTTAAATAATTTTCTATTCTTCAAAGTGAATCAAAGAACTGTGGGTGTTTATATTTAGTTATTAGGATTTTTTACTCATTAAAATGATAGAATTAATTGATATGGTTATATTAATCCGTATCAAATGTAGAAAAGCCTCAATTCTTAAAAAGGACGTGTTTAAATTTTTTTTTAAATAAATTTATGTTGTAATTAATATTATATGTATTTTGTAAGACATAACCACATAGACGGCTCTGGATACGAGTCCTTTTGAGCCTTATCGTTACAATCATAAATTTAATTAAGGGAATATGTTACTATTGTTATTAGTAATAACTTTAAAACGATATTGGTTTATAAGATAGGTCACTTTATAAATAACTGAAAAGAAATTCTTACAATAGCATATATATAGCACGGTCACTATATTTTATATATCTATAAAAATCATAAATATTACTAAATTTAGTTTAATAAAATAATTTATTTAATATACAAATATTACAACACAGAGTAAGTTATAAACAGTAGCTACTTTATTTATGGCCTCTATGCCAATGTTCATTATTTGGCATTGACATGTAATGTCATGTTGATGTAATGAGAGTTTTTGACTTTTATCATTTTGTAATTTGTGTGACTCTTGGTCTCTGGCTTTATAGCCAGTCACACTGTTATTCAAATTTTAACAATTTGCATTTGAAGTTATTAGGTTTTCTTTTTTATCAAATCATTTACTAGGTTAACTCGTGACTTTTTTTGAAATAAAAATAAGAGTTTTCATATAAAAAAACGATTTAGGTCGGAATTAATACAATGAATCTAAGTACCACGACTCGCAAACAAGACCAAGGTGATGTTCAAGACCCTTTTGTTTCATCAACGTCTAATATTAAACCAAGAATAAGGCACATAAGACCCGATTACATTGGACTGTATTATCCTATCCCAAGTACCTATTTCCTCTACTTAATATTAAATTCCTATTTTTCCTTCTGTAACAAAATGTCATTATTATCGATTACATTGAAATCTAGATAAAGGAGTAATCATATTATGGTTAATATTACAGCAGATCACAACATGGTTAAAAATAAGGCAGTAGGACTGTCTACATCCAGAGCCTTAACTCTAGTTGCTATTATATTTGTGATGTCACTAACAGCTTTGGGACTATTATACTCACAATTCCCTGAACTAGAAGTGTAAGTTGAGCCATTTCTGAAGGTACATTAATTCTAGTATAACTGATTAATGAATCATAATTTTAGAGAAGAGAAGCAACATATGAAGCTACCTATGGACCTCGAAGATGCTAAACAATTAGGTCTTGTTCTAGATCGATATAAGGAAAAGTACTTTTATGAAGTATTACTAGGAGTGTTCATGGTGTACATATTGTATCCTTTTATTAAATAGATATTATGTTATAAATATTTTACATTATGTACATTAATTCTATGAATAATATTCCTCAATAAATGTATCAGTTTACAAACTTTTGCAATACCCGGGTCAATATTCCTGAGTATTCTGTCTGGATTTCTGTTTCCATTTTATCTTGCACTTGTGCTGGTTTGCTGTTGTTCAGCTATCGGTGCAAGTTTGTGTTTCTTCTTATCGAATCTCTTAGGAAAAAGATTAGTTAGGAAATTCTTCCCAGAAAGAGCAGAACAATGGTCAAAGGCTGTGACGAAACACAAAAACAACTTGCTTAATTACATTATATTTTTAAGAGTGACACCATTCTTACCAAATTGGTTCATCAATATGTCTGCTCCGGTTATTGGGGTTCCTCTTGTGCCATTTGCTTTAGGGACATTTATTGGTAAGTTAATTAAATATAGGAATTTTAACTATTTTATTATATTTAAAACAGAATTCATTAAATAACAACATATATTTTTTTAAATTAATATGTACGCTACATTTTATGAGTTAATATTTATTTATAGGTGTGGCGCCACCATCGTTTGTGGCTATCCAGGCTGGCCAGACCCTTCACACCCTCACTTCAACTAGTGACGCTTGGTCCTGGACTTCAGTCACTATTCTGAGCATATTTGCCCTCATTTCACTAGTCCCTGTTTTACTTAAACAGAAACTAAAAGAAAAGTTTGAATAAGCTTTATATTTTTAGTTAATTTATTTTAGACCAATTATAATATGTGTTTTATATGTTCCTCAAAGTTGTTTGTATTTTAGCAGTAAGATCCAACATGGGCTATGAATGTTTCATTGCTAGATGACTGTTGAATTAAAGGTCGCCAGTACCACCAATTATACCATACTGAAAATTTTAACAATGTTAATAAATATAAAAATTCATTAGTATGAAAAATGTATTTCTCTCTATAAAATGCATTGATTAAATACTTACATAAATAACTCTCTTTAAGTTCTAATTTGAATGATTTGCATTCATGTTTACATTCTTCTGCCGGCTTCAATTCCACAATCCTGCTGCCTTTTAATGTTAGAAGGAAAGAATTGTTGCATTCTGTGTCTGGTATTTTATATTTGTCCTGTTTAAAATCAATTATAATAAATCTTTCAGTACTTTGACCAAACTTTGGGACAACTTGTGGTCTAGGTATGATCTGCCTCAGTAACCTTGCTACATTAAAGTTATTAAATTTCCTAAAAAAAATATTTCAAATAATTACAAGTATTTATGTTGAGTACTTATTTTAAATATAACTTACCAAATAAATAAGTCATTGTTCTGTAAATCAGATTTGAATATGTCTCTCGGTGAGACATAGTAATTATTATTCACTAAGATCTTTGGACTCTCTTTGTCAAATAAATCTTTATTATTCATATAAAGTTTTTTAAGATCATTAAAATTTATTGATTTTTGTTTGGTCTGAAAGATATAACAATGATAGAATTAAGTCTATATACATACAAACTTCTTTTAAACATTTTTTTCTAGTTTGTTTAGTTTACATAGCTGTTTCCCTATTGAAACACTGTTTTAAATCAACCACTTATAATTAAAAAATTGTTTCATACTTTATTCACTTTAATTTCAATGTCTCAAGCTGAATGAACAACTAAATATATATCTAAAATACTGGCATAGTGAAAAACAAAATAACTAATTTTATCATTGTAATGTAGTTTTTTTTCCAATACCGAAATATTTACTATATTTTACATGTTACTTTACTCTATAACAAAAAGTAATTTCAATAAACAGTGATTTTATCCAATTTTACTATTTAGACTACAAAATATTTTTAGTATATTATCACAAATTTTAGAATTACCCGTTTTTATCAAAAATATATAATTATGTTTATAAGAATGAACAAACCATTTAATAATCATGAAAACAGGCTTATTTAATGTTAAATTATTTTTAATTTTAGTTATAAAAAATTCAGAAATCCTTAAGAATAATTTTTCAGTGATATTTTAAAAGTTAAAAGTACCTTGTAAATGAATGGTGCACTCTGTTGTGTATGAATTGGTAAAGGATTGGTGATTTCTCTAATAGTATGAATGGAGCTGCACGGCCAGCAATCCATGTCCACAACCGTAAAGAATGGATTCTGTATGAGACATGTCTCTTGATAAAATTCTAAAAGAAAACTTATATGAATAATCAATATATTCTAATTTATGAAACTTGACAAAAACATTTACAGTCTAGTTAACAATGTTTTTTAACTATTTAAAGTGATAATATCAATAATTATTAGTAGGTGTGTATATTGTTTCCTGTAATAATATGTTTTAAATTTCTAATAAGTAAGAGTTTCCAATACATTTTCATCTGCAGCACTAACCTGTTAGAGATGGAAATAATGCCACAAATGGAATGGCTATCTTTCTTAACAATCTCAATCCCGGATATATATATTCTTGCATATTACATATGAAACAGCTGTATACGATTTTATAACTGTAAGCTATTGTTACAAGAAAAATAACTAAAATAGTTACTAGAAATATGGTTTTGGTTTTTCTATTTGATTTGTTTAATCTCTCTCCATTTAATTCATTCAAAGATTGAAAATACATTTTTTTAAACTCTTCTTCGCTAATTCCTTTTACAGCGCTCTCATTTTTAAGTCTTTTTATAGAGTTTGAATATTCATCGATATCTTCTTGGCTCATATTTAAGTCAGTTATAGTAAATAGCACACAAATACAAGTTTGAATTGTTAAGTTTAAAAATAATATGTATTAACTATTTAGCATACAAATTATAAACAAAGTTCACTATTTAATAAATGTCACTTGTCAAATGTCAATTGTGTTATTGCATTGACTGTCTGTCAAAACTCATAACAAGTTGCGTTAAATGGAATTTGTGTGGTATTTGTTTAAAAAATTGTATATTGAAATATTTTAATTTTATATTTAAATTAGTTGCTATTAAATATCATACATTTTAAAAAATCTTATAAAATCAAAGATTCATTATTTAACATATTCCAATAAACAGCTGAAAGAAAGAATGCTTTAAATACTACACTTAACAAAAAATATATCAAATACATATAAAACTTTTTAAGGTTAATTAAATTTTAGAGGTGGAAGAGCCTAACTGTGGTCAAGTTACTACAGCTCGAACATGTGCTGGCTCGACCGGGAAAGTATCACCCTCTCACAGAAAATCGGCGTGAAGTAGTCTTTAAAGGCTGCGTTTCGTTCGGTGAGTGAGAGAGCCGGTTGCCTTTTCCCTTTTTCCGGAGCTTTCCTTTCCCTCCCTTTCCCACCTTTTCCTCTTCCTTTTCCCCAATCAAGGGCGGCAACACATCTCCAAATCTACGTTACGGATGTTCATGGGCGACGGTAACTACCTACCATCAAGTAGGCCGTTTCGGTTGCCCCCGTTTCCTATAAAAAAAAGGAAGGAGGGTGTTTTGACTTCATTAAGATAAACGACAAAAGTAAAAGTTTATTAAAAACCTCAGCATCGGTAATCATATATTGTCATCATAAACATTTTAGGGGGTCCATCTTCACACCTTGTCTCTTCAAATAAGTTAGAGGATTTAAATTTCGCGAAATATCGCGAACAACGGTTAGGCTGTATTTTTTTTGGCCACCGTCGTTGTATAAAAAAAAACAACAATAAAACAATTTTTTTATTGTATATAAATGAATTTTCTTAGGAAATCTTTTGCTTTACTGGGTTCATCATAAACTGAACTACAAAACAAAAAATGTCTTGAAGACTGAAAAATATGAGAACGTCTCAAATCTTAACACGTATATGATAACAAAAATATGAGATGCTGAACAGTTAGTATTTTCAAAAATTCGATGATTCAAAATTAATTTCAAGAAAATACCGGAGTATCAAGGACTTAATGAAAGCGTTTATGTCTTTCAAATCGTCTTTTTTGTCATAGATCATTTATAGAAAAAGTTGTTTTGTACAATAAAAGAAAATATTATTTAAATTAAATATTTATTTACAACTGAAGTTATTCAAAGTTCGATGAAGTATTTAGAGTTTAGAGCAATTGTAAATGAAAAAAGGAACTCTGCAATATTTTTTTTCCATTGTCGCTTTAATTATTCAAAATTGTGAAGTGATTAGATATTTGGCTTTATTTAGGGAAAAGCGGGTGATCAAAATGCCTTTTTAAAATTCAGATTTGTTTTTTGTTATGTTATGCGCATCGCAACAATCTAAAGGCGGGTAGGTACTCGCTATATGATTTTTAGTATTTAGGAGAAAGGGGTGTAAACTGTAAAGACAAGTTTGTTTAAAGCTCATGCCTCTATTACTAATTGCTCAAGAAATGCAGTTCGAACATTTTTTGAGTGAAGTTGATAACGATTATTTCCAGACAGATTAAATACAATGTGAAGTTAATATTAAACTTAGTATTTATTATTTAGAATATGATAAATAAATTTTAAAAGAAAGTGTCACGATGAGAATATGAGGTCGCCCTGTTCAATAATTTAATAGGGAATAATACGTTATAGTCCGAGAGCCATATGAAAATATATTTATTTCTTCTCGATAGACAATTGGGGATATGCATCAGACAGTAGTATTTTAAAGCCTTATGACCGTCAGTTCCGCTACAGTGTGGAGGATGATTAGTTGTAACCTCCACACGCTTAAGAAAAAAAATACACTCACTCATTTCCTCTCGGCTAAAAATTTATCAAGTTATATCTAACCCAATACTTAAACAAAAAAATATCAGCTAGCTATAATATAGTGCTTTGTACGTCAGCTGATGTCTAGAACATAGAAAAAAATCTTCAATTTTAGTGATATTCTCTCAAATAAAAATGTACCTGGTGATATCTTACGTGTAACTATTAAAAAATATATAATTTTTCAAAACCGACTATCCAAGCTAAATGATGTGACGAGAGCTAAAAGATTATAATTATAATTGTTATAAGGATTAAGATTAATTTGGTAATATTTTTAAATTTTCCTCACAGTAATGGTTACTTGTATTTTAAATGGCCACCAAATAAGATAAGATAAGACAAAGTAGCCGCGCACAGGTCTCCCGATACTGTCAATATGTTATATGAATAGTTGTTAATGCGTCATGCTTGAGCGAAGTTCCAATACTATTGTGTTGAACACATGATCTGCTGTGAAGTGTCTTGATAATAATTAAAATGGTTAAGAAGTTTTTATATTGAAACGAAAAACACCTAAATGGAAGGTGACGAACAATCAAACGGCATTTCATGGCGCTGGCCGCTGCTTATATCTGCTATATTTTTAAATGTATGTATATATTTACTAGTTTTATTTCTGTGTTATCTTATATGTGTTTGTGTTTTACGGAGTCTCAAAGTGTGTGCGTATATTGGCATTATGATTTTGGTTTGTTTTTTATTACTTTAGAACCTTTAAATATATCTACAATTGAAAAAAAAAAAGCTTTCCTTCTCTTCATTAAAAAAAAATAAGAGAATCATAACTGTATGAAAATGTAACAAGAATTTTTTTTAAATAAATTGATTTGAATTATCTTGTATAGGAAATTATTTAAAAAAAATGTCTTTTTAAACTAAATTACAAGATGGGTACTTACGTATCTACTACATCTTCGTTTACGTCAGTACAAACAAGATATCAATAACAATACATCATCTAGTGCCTTCATAATAATTATGTGACAAGAAAACATCAAATGGTATTAAGATATGGTAATGTCACTTGAATATTTCTGAGACATTACGTGGAATATATAAAATTTCTTATCATTATATCATATATACCCTTCGTATACTGATAAAGTGATATCATTTTGCTAAGTTTGCATAAATCGCATGCGTTTAATTGCCATAGAAAACAAATCATAGCGACCTTCATAAATTTATGATAGTGACGTAGCCTTTGTTTTTTAAATATAAATTTATATAAAATATTACCCTATTACAAATATCTTTTATAATATTCCACAACTAGTGGCGTTGTTTGTGTTATTTCATATGGACAGATATATTTTTTAATAATACATTTGGTTCATTATATAGACTTTATGTGTTTATATAAATATTTTATCAGATATTTAGAAAACGGAGTAACAAAACTTTGTTTATTTTTAATTTAGTTTAATGTTTATTGCAATACAATCGCTGTTTACGTAAACGGTAAAAAGTATCTTGTTGTTCATTACAAACATATTATAAATAAATATAACCAATTATTACTGTAATAAATATGTAGTTTTTATGAATTTCGTTTACTAAATGCATATTGTGTTGAAGGTGGCGTGTGTAGTGTTTGTGAAGGACATATAATTATTATATTTTAAAATTAATTTTACCACTCAGTCTACACTCAATTGTTACGTCATGAGAAACATTTCATCCAATAAAATTATCTGAAAAGTAAAAGGTAGTTTGTAGTGCGGATATCTATGTCTATTTCATGAAGATTAAATATTGGAAGAAAGATACAAAAAAAATCTTTTTGTTCACGAATTTATTTCAATTTGACATTTGAAATATGACATTTGTAAAATATTCTCGACTGCAATGTTGATAGCTTAAATAAAAAAAAAAAAATCAAACTTTGGCGTGAATTCTGTCTACCAGTGGTCGGAGAACTAATGGTGAATAAATAAGAAAAACACCAACCACTGTAATATATTTACATCTTCACCAATTAATTATTAATGTCTCTGAATTGAAAAGAACATCATCCTCGTCATTTTAGATTAATTTAATGATAGTATGACAAGTTTTATTACTTTACAGGATCAATATATTTTATAGAACAAATAATCTAATTTTGGAGATTTTTTATAAAATCTTCCTCATCTTCATGTGATATAAATAAACTACCTTAGATATCTTCGCAGATGTTTAAACTACGTACTGCAGGTGTTTAATGTAATATTATCAAGGGCAACGGTATAGAATAAAAATTAGTCGATAAACTATGGACTTTTAATATAGTTAATAAGTACCTTATCATGTTATGGATGGAAATTATTTTATAATCATATTTACATATGTATATCTGAGTCTTAGAAATGGTATTAATGATTTTAATAAATTACTTATAGCAAATTTCTTGGTGACAGTGGCAAAAAAAAACATTTTTTAAATTCATCTATACTAATATTATAAAAAGGAGAGTTAGGTTATATTTAAAAATATGTATATAGGATATAGTTAAAAAAAACAATCTTTAATCGCGAACGCTCCCAAAACAATTGAAGATATAACAAAGTGATGTATTACAATTTTGTAGAACTTATCATTATCTACAAAGAACGTCGCGACATCATATCTCAGACTATTATAGTTTTGTTAAAAAAAGGACTTTTTATATAAAAAAAATAATTAAAATACCACTGCTTGAAAAGGCTCTTTATTTGTACCTTAATATTAAACCTTATCAAAATAAATGATTTATTATTTAAGATCATTTCATAACCTTTATATAACTTTTTAATTATTATTAGATTCTTACATTCTATTCAAAAGGTATCACGAGTTAAAAATTTTGAAAAATATCCGCTCGGCTTACTCAATATAGGAAAGCCCCATAAAAGGCCGTCTCAAAAGCCTTTCATATAAAAGTCGTTGTTATGGAGTAAAACTAATTAATTAATTTAGTGTTATAAATAAGCTTTCTTTTATATATTTTTTAAATTGTTTTTTGCAAACCATAATGTATATAAAAAGGTATCAAAGCTAACTCATGTTCAATAATGTGATTTTGGCACAATACTACAATTCAACGCCACATTAACCCTTTACCGCTGTCGAGATATTTATTGTACAACGATCTTTATTGAGTTGTTTACACAAGGAGAAAAAAAAATTGTGCCTATTTGCGCCTTTTCTGTCACGGTGGCAAAACATTTAAAATATTTATATTTATTATTTAAATAAATTAATAAAGATAATTTTCAAAATTATTATTATTTATATTAAATCTTATACTGTAACGTATATGTGTGCAAAATGACAGATCATTCAGTTTTGAAATAACTAAGATACGGAGTTTTGAGACGAAACATACGCGATTTTCCCATAGTACGACGGGTAACTATGCGTTGTAGAGTTGAAGGCGTCACTCGTACACGCAGGTACGGGAGAGGGGTTAAAATCACGAAATAATATATAAGAATTAAACTTAATTTTTTTTTTTTAATTGACGCAAAAAATTGTGAATATTTGTGTAAATGTCATGTTTAGTGCCCGTGCGA
>DVQO01001076.1:0-11336 GCA_018231785.1 Danaus gilippus
TGGGCGACGGTTCTACCTCCATCAGGTAGGCCGTCTGCTCGGTTGCCCCCTTTCGTAATTTTTATTTTACGTAAATAAAAATTACGTAGAACAAAACTCTTTCAAATTATCATATTAAAATATGAGTTTTAATATAATTAAAATTATGATATGAATGGGGACTAAAGCATTTCAATGTCATCCAAATTGCTATTGATAAGTATTCTCCATATCAGAAAATGAAGCTTTAAAGCGACACCGCACACAATGAGTCGTGCATTAAAGTTATACATTAAATATTTGTACTAAAAAACTTCCTTTAAATGTGTTCATGATAAAAGGCGACACAAAGCATACGTTATTTCTTTTACATGGATAAAATGTTTTCCGAACAAGTATTTGATAATTACTCTTTAAAATGTAATAGATTTCAATAGAAAACATTTATTTTCTTTATTTTGTTTGAGCAAACATGTTACGTACCCGCTACTTATGAAGAAAAAAGGAACATCGCCGGGGCGACATCTTTGTATCGGTGAAACATCATATAACGAGTGACGTTGCTGACTCCGCGGAACGAACAAGCCGTGTTAACCACAAGATTCCTTACACCATACAAGCAATAGAATGTCATTGTCATCCTAATATCGGGGCAATCATGTAGTCTTAGGTTATAAGTTTTAATATGTAATTTTTATCATAATATATTATACAAAAAATAATGTTTCTTAGTTTTCCTGGAACCTCCGGTTGACACCCTACTTAATTAACACAACTTTTTGAGATTAATATAAATTAAAAATAATGCAACATTTAAAACTTAATAATAGCAAATTTTATTAGAAGAGTAATCGGAAAGAAATTTTAATCATTACGTAATAATTTATTATAGATAAGTCATTTGTTATTTGTAAATTCAACTATCCAAAATGAGATCAAAGTTTGAGGTCAAGGTACGCGCCACATTTACTATAGTGCTTATACATTTTTAAACATTTTGACGTTATATTACTAAAAAGTAATCAATTAGTTTATAAAAAAAATATATTTCTATTAAGTAAAACGTTATCGAGACCAAGCAAACTGTTTTTAATGATATCTCAATAAATATCAATATCGATAGAGTTCCTTGAAATAGTAATTTCCATAATGTAAGAATTTCTTTAAATGCGTCGACTAACAAAGTTTTTAATAGTCTTCAATTGCATTTGCTTTACTGGCAATTGACTTTATCATTTCAAGAAACGTCAAGAAGGGAAAGAAATGGATTTTTTCCGACGGCGTCTTTAGTTATACAGCTTTTTACTTTGTTCTCTTTTTATTGGAGTGAATTTGAGCATTTTCATATTCCAACTATCAATTAATTGGTTATTTACGAATGTCTATGTACATTTTATGACCAACAAATAAAAATAGATTTATAAAACCATGACTTCAATTGATCTTCGAATTAATGTCTAATAACTACGCTTTTTGGACTTTCATCCATCATTATTTAATTATATATTCGAACATTTTAATGGCTTTAAAGAATTTGATGTTATTTTTTTAACCTTGATGTTAAATTAAGACGATTTCAAAATATCTATCTTCTTGGGGCAGTCAATCAGTGAGACCTAGAAATAAATAAAACTTCAGATGAATTGACTTATTGAAATATTTTTTTTTTATTTACTAGTTAAACTTTTGTAATTGACTACAGATAGGAAATGTTTTGGTGTTATGAAATAAAATAATGTGCATATATATGCATATTTAAATTTATGCATACCGTCGTTGCAGATCTTAAAGTGTAAATAGCAATTCCCTTTGTACACACGGAAAACATAATACATGCATAGATTCTTTCAGGTCTTCACATGAGTATCCTTTTATATAAACCTCAAGGTGTTCCAATATTGTGATTAGATTTGTATTGACAAGTCCTCATTGCAAGCATCGCAAGGCAAATTCTTTGGCGATTTAAAAATTACATGTTTCATTCATTTAGTTAAATATGACAAAGATAATTGTTACACATACATATACACAAGCTTAATGCTCTAGTGTCATGAAACTGATAGCTAAATAAGTGATAAATTTAATATTAAAGCTTTAGCGATGTCTGGAAGCCCCAAAAAGTTGCGAAAGATTAGTCTAATTAACGTCTGTGTAAGCCATCGATAATTATTTTTTATATTTGTATGTACGTAATTTATGTAAATTTTGCCTTATTTTTTATGAAATGGGGTATTTTGTTCATATTAATATTTTCAATAACTCATAATCACTCATAACTCAACACAATCTTTATAAAACATTATAATACAATGCGTATTTGTTTGAATTAAATGATAATATAAATAGACGGTGAAATTCAAATTTCTATTTACTTGGCAATCCCGCTTCCTCTTCTTACATGAAGCCTTCAATGCTTTTGAAAACGTCTCGCTTTTTGTTATGAATATGAGACTTGTCTATCACTTTTGTCACTTTGAACTGTCATACATTCAATGCGACTGATTCTAAACGACAACTTTGTAATACTTTAAAGCAATAGTTTTTTCATAAGAAGATTTACATTTCTATAAATTAAGACGAAAACCATTTAGATCTCACAATATCGTAGCCATCCTTTTTGTAATTATATAACAAATAAATTCTTTCAAAGGACAAATTTCCATTTGATATTCGACGTATTACTCAGTACAAAAATAGGTATTACGTCCATTCCGTTGCCTCGATTTTCCAATTAAATTTATAAGTACCCAAGCTCGATCTCGACTTCATCCGCTTAGGATTGTTATTTTTAATTATTATTTACATTTAAAAAATACCTGAGTAGGATATTCCATATTGTTTTGTCTATCTTCTAAAGAAAAACTTCTCAAAATAGTAATAATTAGTCAAGCTTAGCCATAATAAACAAATAATTAGACAAACATTTTAAACAAATGAGATTGTAGCGTCGTAAACATCTACCTTATTATAAATTTATTTTTATTTATTAAAAGGCTATACTTTATTTCTTTATAAATGTGATATATTTTTAAATAAAACATTATCAGATACATCGATGATAAATCGTTAACTTATAAGCTGTTCAAACCTAAAATTTTATAAGATTGAGCCAAATAAACGGCTACATGTGACAATATATGCACTAGATTTATTTTTAAGGAAACATTTTATTTCTCTTTGCTGTCAATGTCTTAAACCGTGTTCTATAAAATTTGACGATTATTTAAAATTGACGTTAACTTTTTGCTGTGAATTTATAAATGATCAAAAATGTTGAATTTAGTAATTAAATATCATTGTTGCAAAGAAACATCGAGTTTTACGAGATTATTGAATAGAAACAGGTGAGAAATTTTATTTTTATATCGCAGTGCCACTTGAAGAAGTACGAATTTTTCTGTTAAGCTATTTCGAAAACTTTCAAAGTTTTGTTTATATTTAGTTCATATTGAAGAGTTTAAAAATTGTTAGTGAGTTAAAGGCTTTTTGATTTAATATTTACATCCTCTGAAAGATTATGATTAATATAAGTCCACAACTCGGTCTGCGTGCATGTCGTACTTTCGTTTAGGTAGAAATTTCGTGCTTAAATATGTTGACCAATTAGCACGTAATTTTATAAAAAATACAGCACTTATGAGTTCGCCAAGGAGAACTTTTTGCGCAATACTATAAAAATATACTCGAAGAGCCCCATTGGATTTGGATTATTAAAACATTGACTTTAAAATATAAGTTTAACAGTTTTCTGAATGCTAAGTTCATACAGTATGAATTTTAACTTAATGTTTAAGAGTAAATACACATTTTTGTTCTCTACGTTTCTCATTTCTTAGCCATTTTAATATTGAGGCTTTTTTATTTATATAACTTTAATTTTGTAACTTTACATTTGTTCCATTCGCTCTGTTGAATATTAAAACCTTTTGAAAGTATAACTTGAACATTCTCGTTTCTCAAATTATAACAAACACAATTAGCAGCCAGATTGCTGATATAATTTAATGGTGAACGAAATTCTGAATGGAGCAAACAATATTTTGTTAGCTATCAGAACTATAAACGCTGTCTCACATTACCACCTACAAAATTATGCTGCAAGTTGGTTTATTTGCTGTTATTATTCTCAAATCCAATTAATAGCTCCTGTCGATACGCTGCTATTCCATGTTATTTAAGGCTACAAATTAATTTCTCACAGGCTTCATCAATAACTGGGTTATTATTATATTCACTCATACAATTAAAGATAATAATGTTCTGCTTTAACTAAATGCGGAGAATACAAACAAATAAGCCTTAGAAAATACTGCACTTGCAAACTTTTCCATTTATGAGAAATAGAATTGGAGATGTGATATGGATTCCTTTTCTAATCTGAGTTTGAATTCATTTTGCGTTTATAGAAATTATAAAATGTGAATACAACAAAACATCGCTTTATTTTATTTATTATATTAATAAATTAAACATGTAATGAACATACTCGTACATATGAAATATACATTTTATAGCATAAATTATAAGCATGAAATGTATAGTATAGTAATATAGTAAAACAACTTATGACTAAGTTAACGCGTAATTTTTCTCTCTCTTAATAAAAACGACGAAATTGCTTCATAAAATTAGGTTAAAAATTATTAAGAATTGTATAAAAAATACTGAGATACACTCACCAAAATCAGGGAAATAAAACATTCGTAAGTAGTTAAAAGCATCAAATTAGCTGAAATGTGTAAAATTGCCAACAAAATATATATATATGTAAGATAATGTCATAAGAATTAAAATGAGAAAAAGAACAACAGTTTCCGTCATTTAGAATTAAATGAGAACACTGCTTCGTAAGTTTTTACTTTACCCACATACACATATGACATAATTTGTAGAAAAACATTAGAATGTAATTTTATTACAGAATAATTTTGATCGTTCCTGTTTCATAGTAATTTAACACAAAGCATTCAGAGCTCACTTTAAATTGCAGACCATTAGGCTTAGAGACGTATAGTAAGTATAAAGTAATGATGTAAAAAAAATTGCACTTAGCATTTCATTTTCATTTTTCATTACAGGTCGCTTTTTGGGGCACAGTCATCGATTGTGGGTTGCAATTTTCTTAGATATAAAGGAATTTGTCCTCCACCAAGTTCAGGGCCAGGGGCAGCAAAAGGATCAACTCCGGGAAAGGGCTCCAAACATAAGATAACGTATCAACCTTACACCGCGCCGCCACCAACGTGCCATGATTTTAAAAATATGAGCTTAAATCGCCCTATGTCTCCGCATCTAACGATTTTCGCTCCCACCCTACCCGCTATGACATCCATCGTTCAACGCATTACAGGTTTTTTATTTTAAACACTTTCTTTGTTCTGTATAATTTGATAATAGTATTACAAGTCGTCCTGTTTAATCCAACTATTACTGTTATTGTAACTTTGCATTGACACGTTATATAATAAATATTTTTTCATGTTTTGTTTATTAACTACTCTCAACAGTTAGTATATTTAAAATGAGAGATTATATACACTTAACCTTTATATAGACACTTAAATCAACCAAAAATAAACATTTGAAGTTGCTTTCCTACTTCATTAAAATAATTTGTAGCATATGTTGTATGCAATTTAATTATTAATACAGTTAAAATGTCTACTTTTATTTTCAGGTATGATCATAACATCTTACACACTTCTCTTATCATCTGGAAGTCTGTTCATGTCCAACGGTGTGGAGACATATGTGTCTATCATTCAGAGTTTCGACTTTTCTTTACCTATGGTTTTTATTATTAAGATAATGTTAGGTGCGCCGTTTGTCTACCATTACTTCAACGGTATCCGTTTCGTGATGTGGAACGCTGGTAAATGGTTGTCCATCAAAGAAGTCTATGATTCAGCCAAGAAGAGTTTCGTTGCAACAGCTGTTTTAACATTGCTTTTCTCCATAATTTAATAATCTCAACTTGGTATTTCACAAATTATTCTCTAAATAATATGGTCATATTTTATAGGATTACATTTTTTTGTAGTTATGCAATATGAATTTGTTTCTTTTTGATAGGTCATTTCAAGTATCTTTATTTAAATATTCACTTACATTTTTTCCCCTAAAATTATAAGTTCTAAATGAAGTTCTGTAAATTGGATTCAATATTATTTACATTTTTAATAAACTTTATATAAAATATGTCATTAAAAATTCTTTAATCTTTTAATCGAGTTTTATTGCATTAAATGCTAAAAAGTTGACTTTATATTAAATTCATTAGTGAAATATACTTTAAAAAGTTTCTTGAAAAATCTAAGAGAAAACAATTCAACCATGAATTAATTGTGCCCAATTTTTTTCATAAACCATAAACGTTTAAATTGTAAGGAGTGCATATAACTCTAAAATTTTACAGGCTGTCAAATCATTCAAGCTTAATTGCTTTAATAAGTCATGTCGTTTTATAAACATGTCACAATGAGATTGTTACAAAAATCAGCGTTTCAAAATTAGGTGTTTTAAGGGAAGACAAACTTAAGTACATTGAGAACACAAACTATAGTGATGAAAATCGTATGTTCAATTGTTACTTTTGGACGTCTTCAAGCATGATGAGAATTTAGGAATAGCGATGTCGCAACGTTTTCTGTCATAAGGGCAATAGACAGCTTCTATTATATTTTATAGATTATAGTTATTGTGAATTAAAATAATATTAAATATATCCACAGCTATTTTCATAGTCTATGTATTTATATTTATCAAAAATGTATAATTATGATGTAGTGACTTCATTATCATTGACAAATTAGAAAGTTGAAGACAAAATGTTTTATTTTATCTACTGGTAAAGGTAGAATACTTCGCAGATTACTTATTCTACCGAAAGAACAAAATTTTAGTAAGGTAATTAAATAACAATGTAAAAATCTCGTATCACAAATTATATTAGGATATTGGTGTTTATCGATTCTATACCATAAAAGTAACGAAAATAGAAGTTTTAATTACTTATCATACATATTAGTCTTATTTTTATATTCAAGTAAATTATATTCATAAAATATAAAAATTCATACTTAATTATTGATTTGAAATGCAATCTTTAAATTCGTAGTAAATTCTTTTCAATCATAATTCGTCAAAGCGATTCAAAGGTCTGTACACTGTAAAAGTCAATTTATAAAGAAAATTGCAATCTTATGCCTTTGAAGACGGTCAGTCTTTGGAGAAATAAAATGTCTATAATTGACTCCAGGTCTCTATGCGGTTCATAGTATTTTCAAATTAGGGCTGAAAACATTTTTTCACAAAAAAAAATAATAACTTAAACGATATAAAAATATTTTTGCAACTAATTGCAAATTTTAGAGTTTCATATTTCGTAAAATATTAATATGAATAATGAGAGGTAATAACCTTAGCTCTAATGAAAGCAGAAACAAAATAACAATAATAGTATTTCTCTATTTTTTTTAAGTGTAACGCTTAACCAAATGTACTGTGTATATGTACATTTAAATACATTAATTTCTTAGATATAATAATTTAGAAAATACTTACAATTCATTGTCAAATTGTAGTCGAATCTATAAAATATGTATAACATTTAATGCTGTTTTGTGCATCAAACAGGATTACTAGTCTCAGCTAATCTTTTAAATCCGTAATACTGGAAAAACGGAGACGATAATTATAAAACACGTCAATAATGCATCTATCCATTAGCTAAGCTAAGCTAAGCTTAATGACGCAGGAAGAATTTTCAAAATTTATTTAAATAAAACCACTGCTTTTCGTTGTACTAGGGGATTTACTTATTACATTTTACACGACGTTTCGATCACGTGTAGATGATATGAAAGTTTTATGTCCTAAAGACTAAAACGTGTTCTTGCGATAATCTTACATATATATATATATCTAATTTTTATTACTTATTATAAGTTTCGTAGAATACTTTTAAGATTACTTGTAAGTGCTTTATAGTTTTATACTTATTAGGTACTCTTAACGTATAAGTATTTTAATCCTGATTTTTCCACTAATAAATTAAACACACAGTTTTACAGTTTTATATTTTGCCCGCGACCTCGTCCGCGTTAATTTCGAAATAAGTAATATACTTTTGCGTTTTTTGTTTTTGTTCCATCGAACTGAATTAATTAATATCCAATGTCCGTCTCCTGATTCTAAGCGATCTTCCCATCAATTCTTGAGAAATAAATAGTGTAACTAACACGACTTTCTTTTATATATACATACATATACATATATACGGGTATATGATGGCATAAATGTAGCAAAAACAACTAACTGTCTCTGTTTAGTCTGACATTGTAAACTTGCGTAAGCGTACAGATGTCATCTCGGGGATTACAACGTACAAGTACTAAAAAAATACTTGTTTACATGTCTTTTATTCAATTGTGTATAATATAAAATGTTTCACAACAAAGTTGCAAAAGAAATTCTTGAAACTTTAACTGAAGCGAAATCACTGAAGTCGTTTTTTGTTTGTACCACTTAAAATTATGTAATTTCCATCATAAACGTAATTTTTGTGCTATCAAGTCAAATAATATATAATATCAATAATAAAATCCTTGATTTCAAACTTACAACCAAATGCCGCAAATATATATTTACTTGCTACTGACAGAGCTGTCAAACAACTGACAGTTAATTAAAATTTGCACAATAAAGTTAAGCCAGAACATAGAAAAAAGGAGGAGTACTGGCAAAATACTCTCTCAAAATAATAAGGTGGTCAATAAGATGTCTCAAAATTTTCAAGTTCATGTGTACATTTTTCTTTTTTTATATATAAGTATGTACAAAGTGTAATAAAGCATTTTTAAGATGATTGATATTGAAAAAGCCATTCTCCAGATTATAACGTGACGAGTCTCTTTATATATGTGTGTAGTTTAGCAGTTACGTTTTTTTTTAATTTCAAAGGTCAAAGTTAGAAAACAAGCAGTGATATTTAGTCACACTATTTATTTAACACTTTAATTAAATGAATTTTCATCGTTTTGTATATTTTATTTGTTAACATTGTACCGTATTTATGAAAAATAAAGCGTCATAATTATTTCCATATAAAAATTTCAAGGTTTCTTTGGATGTTTCAATTCGCGAAATTAAAATCCGCACCGCAATTCTAGTATTCCTGTATGAGCGTCAGTGCTCTCTCGACGGCGTTGGAGAAAAGCTGCATCTTATGAAATAGTTTAAGGTAATTTTGAAATAAAACTAATTTTATATTATTTAAGATTATTATATTAAATAACACATAACTGTACTTGTAATAAAACTTAAAAAATCGGCTCTATTGATTTTTCTTTATCACTCCCTGTATTGTGATGTTTTGCAATAAGTAAAAACTTTCCATGAAAACTTTGCTTTTATTTGAAACTATTGTTGCATCAATTGCGTTAACAAATTTTAACATTCAAATTATTATTTTCTTTAAATATATATTGTTTATATTTTGAATTTAATACATTTCATTTGTTAAAAGCAATACAGAAAAATGGAACTACGAGAAGCGCACAAAGGATTTCTCCGATAACCATTTAATCCGATAGACATATTGTAATGAAAAAAATAAGATATTTTTATCATTCTCGTAGTATATAATAATATTTAATCTTTTCGGCGTGTACTAATTTATATGATACCAAAACACATAGTTTCTTAATAATATTTTTTTAAGGGAAAATATAATCCTGCGCAAAATTTTTAATGGAATAAAAAGTTACGGTTCCGGGAACGAAAAGCTTTATAGCAAGAGTAAAGCTTATATTGCCAATTTAATATTAAAGAAAGCGGAGGCTTTAAATATTATAAAAGACAGAACACTTAGCAACCTTTAAAATTTTATAGCCTATATACCTAAGACGGATTTCGGGATTTGTCTTCGTGGTTTACAATATTCATTGTTCCGTGGAGAGACAAATTCAAGAATTGATCGCCTGGATACGTTCATAGGAACTATATGGAAAGATAAGTTCTAAAAATAATAGAAGAAAAAGAAACAAAATCTGCATATATTTGCAAGATGTATGAAATAAGGACGTTTATATCTCTACAAAGCTAGTTGAAAACACAAAGATCGTATTAAAGATTAAATTTGGAAACAATTAACTAACATCATAGTGGCGGAAACAAAAATTCTTCAACACTAAACACGAAACTAAGTCATCGAGATAAAAGTGACAACAAATTTTATCGTCATAAAAATCAGTTAATGTCCAGTTGTGGTAAAGAATTACCTACCTAACCTATGTAAGTTGTTACATTTTCTCTTCTTTTTTGGTAATTTTGGATTAACAAAATACCATGAGCCAAGGTGAAATATATTATAACATATAATATTTTAACGTTATTAGATTCTTATGTTTTGAATGATAGGTAAAACATTTTAAAAGGACATGAAAAAATTAATATCTTTTATAATTTATTGGCGTTTTAAGAAATATTTACTGTGGTGAAAATTTCGGTGGAAAACCGTGGGCAGGACTTCCGAGTGAAAACGGATTTGACAAAGCTGGAATTCGTTGAAGGTAGAGCTTCAAAAGAACTGTCAGATCTATTTATGAAATATTTGTAAGTATACACACGCAATTTCATTTTAAAAGTCGTGGTTCGTCGTATACGTTTGACAGGAAATGTGATCAATATTTGAATTCCAATATCCATTATAAATCATCAAAGAAGACGAAACAATAGCCCTCTGAAATTTAACGTGCTACTCATCTCTTCATACCTACGTATGTGCGTTATTGTTTAATTTCCATTGTGATATAAAATATGTAGCCGTCTACGCTTTGAGCTCAGAGCAAATTATGATTTCGGAGTAATATTTTATTTTTTCATTTATGGGCATGTTACGTTATTTATAATTAATAATGACTATAAAACAACTTTTATAACTCATCCCTAATGTTATACATGTATTAAAATAAAACGTTGTACAACATAGATAACACACACGGACACCATCACACACATATATCTTATATATAAAATTCTCGTGTCGCGGTGTTGGACAGAGAACTTCTGCGAAACGGCTGTACCGATTTTGATGAAATTTTGTGAGCATATTGAGTAGGTCTTAGAATCGGCTAACATTCATTTCTCATACACCTAAGTCATAAGGGTTGTTCACCCTTAATATTTTTTTCAGACGACATTTTTTGTTTTTATTTTTTTATAATGTATGATTAAAACATACATATGTATGTATAACTCAACATTTTTACTTTTTTATCACCAAAACTTAATTATTTTATATGGCAAAACAACGTTTGCCGAGCCAGATAGTAAATATATGTACATATATATATACA
>DVQO01001077.1:0-11334 GCA_018231785.1 Danaus gilippus
AAACGCCTTAACACGATGTTACTTATTTAACATTGATTGGTGAAACTGGGTCTAATTGTATTATAAATTTAATTATGTAGAATTTAACAATGTTTACACAATTGTATAGTAAATTTAGTTACAAAATCACGAGTCCGTAAGTTTGGGTATTCTGTGGATTATTCGCTCTTTTATAAAAATAGGAAACTAAAGAAAGTTCAATATAAATGAAATAAAAATTGAAAATGTTAAAGTTCAATTATAACAATTTAAGGAAATATAATTAACATAAGCTTTGACATAAAAAACTATTGGAAGCATTGAAACTCTTTATTAGACTGTTATAAACTTTAAAATACTAGCATAATATCACTTCAGCTGATGCGGGATTTAAGCTGTAATGTGGCGTACAGCTTTTATAGTTGCAATTACTTCAAATCCCAAGCGATTACAACGAACACCTTACTCTCCTAGAACTTTAAGTGTGGATAAAGCAATAATTTGTTAGATCTACTGGGAATGCTTTGAAGCTATATATTTTTCGTTTCATTTTTTATGCCTGACATGCCAAGTCTAATTATTTTTCCATAGGAGTTTTTCTTGTAACGTTTTCTTTATTTGATGAGAGCGCCGGAATAAAAGATGCCAACAAATTCAATTTAACTCCCTGTTCAAATGAATAAAGTTCCTTTATGCGGCAAAAAATTACTTTTCTCTTGAAAGGAAAATAACCTTTGTCTTTTATGGCATACACGTTTGCATACGATTAGGCTACAAATAAAATACAAACAAAATACTTAACATATTGTAAGAATAATACGGAATTTATTTTAAATATTAATTACGATTAATTACCTAGAACAGTGATTCAGATATCTAGTGATCATACTCCTATTTAAATATGAAAAATTGAACAGTACATTTCATATGAGATGGTAAGTTTATTCATGTTTATAGGACTATATTAATGTGTATCTGCGGATATATAGATTCAAACATAATTTATTAATTTATTTATTATTAAGGAAACATACAGTATCGTATATTAATATATGTAATAATCATATTTTAACACTTATGCCAGTTAAGTTTCCACTACTGTTTTAACAGGGAAGTCGACTAATTTTGATGTAACATAAAATACAACTATTAATTAATTACTAATAAGTATTTTTCACAAGATTTTAAAATTTACTTAAATTATTTTTAAACAGATCAATGTGCTTGTATTTTCTATTATGACTATTACAAGATCTTAGAATGAAAGATTTTTTGAAATAATTAGTTTTACAAATAGGTATTGAAAAATTATCCTGAGAGCGAGCGTTAAAACGAGGACATTTAAATAAAATATTACTGAGCAGATATGGAGAATCAATTAAATTATTTAATATTTTGTAAAGAAACATATGTATATACTCATATTCTTCCTTTAAAAATATCTTTCACGTAAGAATTTTATTTTCTTCATACAAAAATTGTGTATAATATTAATGTTCATTTCATGTGACATTAGACCGACCGCCCGCGTCCTGTCACTCAAAAGATACATCGACACCCAAAGAATATTAAATATGTAAACGCGATGCTTCAGTGTGAAAATATGAAAAAAGACGGAAAAGATACAAAGAACGTGTCACACTTTATAAAGAGAGAAAATTTTGTGTATTATATTTTAGTAAAACATAAAGAAAAACGATATCGTAAAATAGTCGACAGGCACGATAAATGGTTTTGGTACCTTTATATAGGTAACGCAGAAAACAAATATAGATCCAACCAGAAATACGAGATTTTCCACCGAAACTAGTATAAGCGGAGTCTAATGGGACCAAATACTCCTTAAAATAGAAAGTTAAAACGTGCCGACCGACAAATTAGGTTTACTTTTGGAAAACTGTTGTCCCCAAACACATACAGAGTTAACTTAGTTTATCAACTTCAAATATGTTTTATGAATGTTATAAATAAATTAACCTTTTGAATGTAATTTGTTTTTCATGATTATTTGAGTATTATCATTTATTTATACTATGTCAATTGTCATAGTAACTGACTTGCTTTCTTACGGTTCTTAGTAAAATTTGGCTGTTACCACATATTAAATACGAGTGTACATTTATTTATAACCATGCTGATTTTACTTGTTATAATTATAATGAAAAACCTATATATTTTGAAGATACTGAATATATTTGTATGTTTACCTCAAATTTGCATTATCGTAGTCCATACAGAGTGATACTATTTATTTATAAATCTTAGCACATTACAGGAGAAATGTAGTTTATACAATTAAAAACATGTAGTGTAACGATGCAAACTTGTGCTAATATTAATAATATTGATGCTACTATCGTTACCCTTTTACAGTTAAATAAACTTACAACAGGACTGTAAATGTATAAATTATTTGATAAGAAATATTCTCAAAGGCTCCATATAATAAGCTTTCCTGTGTGATTCCATTGTGATCTGTCAATTGCAAGCTAATGAATTCCGAGTTTAGAGAGCAGTATCAATATATATTTGATCTCAGATTAAAAGGGATTTATGGAACATCATTTGAGGGGGGAATTATGATGCGATGCTCGTTATTCAGAATATTTTATGTATTTTAGAAGTAAAATTCTAAACAGACCAATGACTATATAGTGAGTGATATTGTTGCTAAAATATTAGTGTTATACTCTGGTTTAATGTAAGTCATATACATATATAAATAGCTATTTAATTATCCTTCTAAGTAATTGTGTATTTGGGAACAGATAGAACCGGTTCCAACAAAAACAGATTGCAAATTTCTCTATGTCACAGACAGACTTCCCACAATGAAGACGAATGCTAAAGCCGAAAACCTCGTTAGTTTGTATCCGCCTTAATTGAAACTTTAATTTGATTCGTGGCTGCTGAATATTTTATATGATTACGGAGATTTGAAACAAATATAATTGTATATTTCTTTGTTATTTGGAAGAAATATCAGGGGTTTGGATTGCTTCTAACGAAATTTTCGTTTTCATTTTCGGAATGATTAAAAAGGGAATCACATTATAAGATAATCGTATTTTAATGACTTCTTGAAGTTAAGTATTTTAGACATTAAAATATGTTTTCTAGGATTTATTTCTATTTGTTTTTTGTTTATTTTTTTTGGTTATCTTATTTTTTATATTGATCTTTTTTTAACTATAAAAAAGGGTTTTCATATAAGTTTTCATATCGCATCTTCTTTTCTTAATTTGCAGCCTTATTTTGTGAAGGCGTTACCAAATATAGTTCAAACGATAACTCAGTGATTTTAATATCTATAATTTACAAATTAAAGCCAAATCCATATAACACATACTTACTTTAAGTACTCTAACAACATCTTGAGGGAATTGCATAAGCGCTGTACTTGTGACTCGTCTATAAATTCTGTCCACAAATATCCCAGCTCGGATTGCATGAGCCACGGATCTGAATTTAGGTTTTTCATCTGACTTTCGTTTAGCGGTCGCCAATTGTCTTGTGAAAGTCGATGCCAACCATTCCCGTACTTCTGGTGGGACAGCGTCTGGTTGTACTTCTGACAGCTCGTCATCTTCATCAGCCAATCTCCTGTTCATAGTGGAATAGATTAGATGGTCGATAATGATAGTGTCAAAGAAGCAGCCAATGAGATAAGCTTAACAAAGATATTATTAGCATCATATTAATCAATCCTTCAGCAAGCTGCGAAGCCTGTTATTCACGTTTTATAATAAGATTTAAATTTCTTATTCTGCTGGAAATCTTCTTTCGTCTTGATTTTAGTGACGTGGCAGCATACTGAACAAAAATAGTTTTAGGCATTGAAAAATTTGTTTATTAGTTAAGAATCTTGACGTTTTATTTGTGTTTATTAAACATTCATTATTGATAGTTCCAATATTCTTCCATATCAATATTGTTTATTAATACGTATGTTAAAAGTTTACTTTAAATTGTTTGAATATTAAATAACCTTACTTTATAAATTCTTATATCCTAATTTCTATATCTAGGTGTTAGCTATTTTAAGACTAATTAGACCTAAGTGAATAATCTTAATATATGTATGTCAATATACAGATAAAAAGTGATTTATAAAAAGATAATATACTATTGATATATCTGTGATATTATTATAAATGAATTCATTATATGTAGATTTTCTAACATACAATTGCATGATTTGTATGTATGTAAAAGCCTCAGCTACTTCATGAATGTAAACTATTTGCAGTAGTCAAGGCTTCGATAAACAGTATTTATTATATACATTTCCTAGATCATCAATTTTCGTCATTAATCCCTGCTCGGTACGCATTTATTCATGAAAATAAAGTTACAAAAGGAAACCTGTCAGGTTATAAGAAAGTGCTTAGAAATATTATTGAAAGGGAACAGGGTCTCTTAGCGTAAGCTACATGCGACGTGCTAGAAGTCTATACCATTGCTTTGCATTGATATAATCTATTATATACCAAATATTTAATTATATGAATAGTTAGAAAGATACTAGTTCATATTATTCCATAAATCTTCTTATAGATGTTTGTCAGATGTTTAATTTTCTATGAAAATTATTGTCATGTAGCTTAACTCTGTACAATATAAGGTCTGAAAGATAATTAAACTTTTTAATATTTTAACGAGGCATTAAATAAATGATATAATTGGAATATGTCAATGAAAAGCAACGAAACACATACACGAGCCACTTAAAGCTTTCGGAAGAATTGCACTTGCGTTTATTACCACTTGAATGTGTTATTAAAATTTAATTGAAATTTAATCATTTCTAAAACTATGTAAGAAATATAACTAAATTTATATTTTAATTTCGACCGTATTGTCATTCTCAAATATCTGGCTTAGGTACATGCAAGTTAGGAGTAATCTTTTTAATTGATCGAGTAGGTATCTAAGCTAATTAAGCGTTTCTGTAGATCTGTAAAATTTCGTAAATTATAACTCGCAGCTTTGTATCGTAAAATACTGAAAGTTTCTAAGTTTTCACTTCATAAGTTTTCGTATTACGTCGTGTTGAAGTTGATTTATGAAACATGAAGAAAACTATTGAAACCTTCGCATTCAGTTTGACGACTTTATCGAGTTACAAAGATAGTGACATCAAGAAACAGAGAGTTAATATAAAAATCTCTATAAAATTTATCATCTTTCTTGCTGTAATAGAATTTTCTAATTAAAGTCTTGAATCGTGCGAAATACTAAATTTAGATATAAGTTGACATAACTCGCAAATATCAGCACTACTTTCTTACAATAGACAAATTAGCAACTAATTCGGAACGTGAATCGCTATTGTACATTATATTTCAAGATCGGTCTCTCAAAGCGTCTTCTAAGCGTCAATTCAAGTGGTAATAGCAACATAGAAAGTGATAACATCGACACACCTAAACACCAGAGTCGGCGCCGATTGCTGCCGCGCCACGGCCGGTCTAAAATAAAACATGTCATCACTCATACATGGGATGATGGGAGGGTTCTATTAGATAAAACTAGTTCAACGTCACTTACACCCAGATAAATATTGATAAGGTGACGTTAAAGTTAATATACATACTTATTTTTAATATAAACAACAGATATAAATAATATGAACGTCTCAGAATTAGAAATTAGATGGAACAAGGGATATTTAAACGATTTTACCATCGATATTTTATCACATTACATTCTGTATATTAGTATAAGAATATGTTGTTCATTATTCTAATAATGTGACAAATATTTATGCTAGACTACGTAATAGAAAGCCAATATGTGTAGAAAATAAGTGACTGAATGATCATGTAAACTTTATATAGTGACAAAGAAAGAATCGTGTAGTATATAAAATAGGAAGAGATAATTGTATATCAGATGGTAACTAAATATAATAAAAAGCTTTTATACACAGTAGGGTCACCCATTCGTCATGCAAGGAGTAACAAAAAGACGTTTGCAGTATTGTATTAAAAACATTCCACGCGGGTCCTGGAAGAAGGGAACGGAAATCCTTAAGTGATTTCAGTCCCCACTAGGGTATCAACGACTATTCTACTGAAGAACAGGTAAGCGTGACCGAAACCAGCACATTCAGGTTTTGTTCTGAGTTTAGTAACATTAATACCAAATTGGAGGGACAAATATCTCCAAAGTGGTCGAAACAATATAACTAAACTAACAGGAAGTCGGGGATTCGAAGAGTACAGAAGCATCAACAGAACAAAAAGACCTAATCGCACAGATTGGACAGAAGGGAGGCGCGACTACTTGGCCATTGCCGGCGTTGATGTAACGGTATTAACTTTGCTTCGATCGGTTTTTCTACAGAACACCTCGTCCAGCATGGTGTACGGAGCCGTCGCATGTGGAGGATCGGCTGCTGCGCCCGAGACCGCTCAGCATCTCTCCTATCCCTGTATTACAAATCATCACTGGCGGCATGAGCCCTGCTCACGAGTCACACAGACCGGTCCTTTACACCATTCACAAACACATTACATATGAGATGATCGTACGTGAAATATCCCATGTTCAATGGCGGAGCATTACTTATTTCTTTTATCTCGATTATAATTTAGTTTTATTCATATGCAGCAGTGAAATTTATAAACGCATATCCTGATCATGCAATAATTTTCATAAACGAATTACGAAGTTTCCTAAAATTGCTATTTAAGAGAACATCCTCGTTTAAAGTTGACATTAATAAGATCTTATACGGACTCTTTTATAAAAAGAACTTTGGAGTAAAGAACCTGTAAGATGAAGAAGAAATTCAATCTTTGGTTATAAAGGTATAACTTCAAAGAGCGCTGTTTCCGAAATTTCATATGGTAATACTGCAAGAAGTAAAAGTTTATAAAACTTTTGCCTCATTGTCATTCTTCGGTGAAAGGTTAAAAATCTTGGTTGTTGTAGATATAACACATAACGTTAAGTTACAGCGAGTTATAGTACATTTCATCCACAAACAATTCGAAAGCATTGAAACGTGGAGTCAAGTTATCTGGAATAACATTCCTAAAGCCTTAGGCCAGGCTTTACTTATGGAAATAATGTGCTCGGCGGAACAGTTGCATTTGAATATGAACTAGACTTGCATAACAACTACAGTTTTATTGTTAGGGAAAATTATTTGAAGTTATATGGAATAATATAGCTTTGGAAACTTGCTGGAAATGTAGGATAAAACTATCGCTTTAGTCTCCATGTACATCACAATATATCTGAGATAATAAGCAATGAAGTACGTATTAATTGTAGTTGAATCTTAATATCATCTATTATTATTGCAAGCGATTCAATCTGATCAGCCGAACAATGGGTATTGATTTTGAGAGATGTATTGTTATGAATGAGCTGATTTTTATGTTCAAAAAAGTAAATGGTGTACATTGAGGTATTACTTTGTTAAAAATATCCATCATTGTATTAAAAGTGATATTACATTGTGTTTTCGTATCATAAATCCTTTTATTATGAAAAGTATAAAGAATACATGTGAAATATTCAGAAAGATATGGATTATCTTTTCCTTTTATTTACGTAATAAACTGTATAAATCTTGTTATCTGAAGGAGAATGAATCTTAAAAAACATTCAAATCTTCTCATTTATTTATTCATTATTGCAAAGTTTATTAAATTAAAATACTTATTAAATCACAAAGATTAACACGGGTAACATACTAATGTTTAGAATTACATAAATAGAGCAAGCATTGCATTAACATCGTGTCGCATTTTGTCCTTAATTAACCCCAACTCTTGTTCCCTTATTAAGCGTTCTCTGTAATTTTCTACATCCCTAATTATTTTTATGTATGTATTTATTTTAAATACACGATTCAACACATAAGGCCTGTGAATCAAGAAACAATTTTGTATATTTCAAATTCTTACATCAATTATTTGTTGTCAAATTTCATTCATCAAATTGTTTGTATTGCCAAGTTTTATTAATGAAAGGAGCTAGAATTACTAGTGTAGGTTTGATGGTGTAAATTATGGATGATCAATTACGTTGTAAAAGCTAGGTTCTCTTCATTTATAATTAAAAAAAGGGAACGAAAAAACCAAATCAATTCCAGGTCGGAAAAGGATTTTAAAAATTTTAAAAGCTTTTGAGTTATCAAACCGTATTTTTCCGTGTTGTCTCAAAATTTAGATTCTCCTGTCTCGGATTAAGGCCATTTTTAATCACTTTCTGTTTCTCTTTGTCTCTAGATTCAAATTATGACTATCGCGTTATTGTCTGAGCTCACTCATAATGGAACCCCCGAGGACCAGCCGTTTTAGAGTAATGGTATTTAAATCGCGTTCTCAAACTAAGCTTCAAACTCTCTAATTTAAAAGGGTAATATTTAAGACATTTTACGAATAGAATGATAAAAGTGAATTAAAGATCTGCTTAAGTATATGGTAAAAATAATTAAAATTACGATTTCTAATAAAAATAATACATACATAACAAATAAAAAGTCGTTATTTAAAATAAAAAAAAAAATGTTTTGTCTTAACTTTAATCGAGGCTATCATGAATTGCTTTTATGAAAATTAAGTAAAAGAAAAATTAAATGAAAGACATTTATTGACGCGTCAATGCAGTGTTTATTTAAAAAATGCTCCGACATCGAGACACAATGGGTTAAAGCAATAAGAGCTTGCGGGGGAATAAATGATCGTTGAAAACATTGATTGAAAATTATAACATCCCGATACAAGCTGCGGATCTGAAACATAAGAGTAGTGAGATGTCTTTTAACATTTATACACTGCGATATTTACAAAGAAATAATTATCTATGTTCATCTAAAATTTATTCATAATTTGTAAATATGCAGTATACTTACGATGTACAAAGTTAGTTGACAAATTATATGAAACTGAACGCAGTAAAATTTATACAAATTAGTTTTTCTAAAGCCTGTCCTGCTATAAAATTCAAATTATTATTAAAGCGGGAAAAAATTAATTTGTTATTATAATTTTTGTTGATCAATTAAAAGTTTTCAAAATATACCTACAAAATTGGATGTCGAATGTTTACTGATATTGAAAACTTTGTATAGCGTTGTAATTATAAATACAGATCAAATATTAGTTTAATTAATTATAAAGTTTGATACACACTTGGTCTCGTCTATGTAGACAGCTTCTAATACTTTGGCTGCGTACTGAAGATTTTTTTGTAGAGTCTCGGCTGGTATTTCGCCTTTATTCAATTGTCTAAGGAGGTAGCGTAATCTGTGAACAAAAGACATCATTATGGATCAAAGATAATCGTAAATGATAACACTCAAACAATAAGATTTATTTAAAACTTAAAGGTCTGCCCGTTTTAATCTTGAGGAAATATTTTTATCAAAATAATGCCACGTAGAAAACAAAAAAAACTTCTTTTTCTTTTTTATGGAGTACTCTTCTACCTATTGAAAGGATTATAACTGGAATTTTGTTATAAGTATTATTTTACCCATGTTACGTATTCAGAGTTCGATGCGGAAATTAAAAATCCTTCAGAAATTGTCTGATAAAATTGTAATCGTACGGGCATTATCGGAAACAGGGTAAAAATATAAAAAAGGATGTGAAATACGTAATATCAAGCAGAGGCATCTTTACGTGACCTTTTATAAAACTCATTTGAAGTATATTTGACGTTCGGGAAGTCATGATCAAGTAAGAATTCCTTTGCAATTAAAACATTTTATCTATACTATTATATTTCTGCTTAATTTATATTGTAACTATTTCTACTTTTGGTACATAAATAAATAGATAAATAAATATTATATTACAAGTTATATATTTCTTCTTTGCATTGCATTTGCATTCTTGGTTGCTATACAATAAATGCATGCGTGTTTTTTCTGCGTTTAAAACATTGTAATAAATTAAGCAGCGAAACAGAATTATTGAAAATATAAACAAGTTTTCATATAACGTTCTCTTAAATATTTCAGATGACTGAATAATTTTGGTAGGAAGTTTGGGTTTGTTCAGAAGGAAAGCAGCCTTTATTGGTTCGAAAGCATTATTTTGTAATGATTATTATTCAATGCTATAATGAGATATTATATTGTTGTTGATGTATAAAATATGTTTCATTTCAATAAATTTATTAACTACTATTTATTAAGTTAACAAATATAATATTTCTAAATGGTTTTGGTAATGATTAAATGTTGAACTTATACTTGAATTTATATTCAAATTGAGATTATAGAATAAAACATAATTTATTTAATTACAATGTAGGAATATCGCGTTATAGGTACTTTACCTATTAAGCCATCGAGGCGTGACTAGCGTCGCTGTATTAAACATTATACATATATATATATATATTTAAATATTTAATATCGGAATGGAGGATTCATCTGTTAAATTTGCTTCTGGAAATCCTAATTAATGTTTTCTAATCTTCCACTATAGAAGAAACATTGAAAAGATACCAGAACATTTATAAATGAAGCAAAGTAATTCGTATACGGAATTTATTTAATCAAGCCTTGTATATGAGAGACAGCTGTGATTGCAATATAATATGTTCATTATTTTGCAAGTCTTTTTGCAGACATTTAAATGCCCGCGGTAATATCATATTGGTTTTACGATATTAAATTGTAAATATTCGACTTCCAAGAAGCTGATGTTCAGCCAACATGAGCGGAACGGAGAACAATAATTATAACCGTGCGTTGCATTTGCATAAACTACTTCCTACATAACAAATATTTGGTGAAAGAGTTCTGAAATATTTTTCATTTTTCCATTTCACATTCAAAATAATATTATTTTAGGATAAAGCTAGAAGCTAAATATTTTTTTATTCTATTTATATTTGCTGAACACCGTAACCAAGTCTCGTATTGCAATATTTAGTCCGAATGGAATATGTGTTGTAAAAACATCGCGCGGTTGAATTGTGAAGTGATTTATGCAATTGTTTGATCCATGTTGTTTGAAACAAAATACGGATCACGGGACTGTGGAACACTTGCTCGTGTCCATTGTAACATTAATTTAGTTATATATTTCATATCCATAATATTTTTTTAAGTTGGTATAATATTACTTATATTGAAACTAATATTTTGCGGAAATACTGCTCGACTTTATATATATATATAAATTTATATTTATATATATATATATATAAATTTCGTGTCACGTGTTTGTCCGCGATGGACTCCTAAACTACTATTACTACTACTACTACTATAGTCACAATATTATTTTATTGGAAATTATTTGTCACTATTACAATTATCTGTGGACTGAGTTAAGTATTCAATAGATGGCGCTATGTTAAAAATACAAACGTCATATA
>DVQO01001078.1:0-11330 GCA_018231785.1 Danaus gilippus
TCTTAGAAAGTACATATGACTCGGAAAAATCACATTGATACTTGCCAGGATCGAAACCGCGTCCTCGGGCACGAGAGGCTGGCCCTCTAACCACTAGGTCAAAACTGCCTTTAAATGTGAATATGAACTTGTTCTGTGAACATATTATGCCCGAAACATTAAAAGCCAAGACTGTACAAAGGTCCTTAAATCCCTTCAAAGGACGCTTAGCCAGAGGGTTTTAGTCTCGCCATTAGTTCTTTTAAAATGTTCAAGATCCAGGGAAACGTCACGTGCATAGAAGTACAGCTGCAGAACTGACTGGGCAGCTAAACGGAAAACTTAACATCCTCACCGCCAACTAATATCACATGCATGCAATCATGTGATGGATCAGCCAACAGTGTTGCAAACACAACCTGGCTACCAACGCCTTAGCCACACCAGACGCTGACTCGTCACTAAAAGTATCGTATGTTAGCCCATGTAAAGTTACTTTCATGAATTTAAGGACGTTAGGTATAAAAGGAAGACTTTTCCAGAGTTGTTTACCCGCTAATGAGCTATTATAAAGTTTTATACAAAGTTATGAACAAATTAATTGTGATATTGAATCTCATCTGTTATATTCTTATACAATTTTAGATAATTTGATAGGTCATTTAGCAAATATGAAAGTAACATAGAAATTGCTAGCAACGTATTGAATTCGTTAGGTTTTAATGTAAATATTGAAAAAAAGTTAACTCGTTCCGAACAGGTTTTGTAAATAAATAGGTTTTATTTTTAATTCTACTAAATTGACATTTGAGTTACTTTCAAAAAAGAGAAACAAAAAATTAAGATTATTTACAAAAGTCTTTAAATATAAAACAATGTAGTATGCGTGACTGGGCACAACTAAATAGCCATCACTATCTACATGTACGTCATCAGCCTATCAGAGCCCATTGCTGAGCAAAGGCCTCTTTCTCACATGGAAAAGGTTTGAACATTAATCACCAACGCTTGCTCTAAACGGGTTGGTAATTTCAAACTTATAATTGTGAAAATATAAGTCCAAGTTTCCTCACAATTTTTCCTTAACCGTCTGTCATTGGTGTCCAAATATTATTAGAAAGTACATATGACTCGGAAAAATCACATTGGTACTGGCCAGGATCGAACCCGCGCCCTCGTGCACGAGACGCGGGGCCTTTAACCACTAGTCCACCACTGACTGCGTATACACTATACAGCCCTATAATATTCAGGTCTCCACACAAAAAGAATTTAACCGCTTAAATATTTGTACTAACCTAATAGTCTATGTTTTTTCAAAAGTTGTCAAAGATGTATTTTGGTCGGTTAACAAATATTAATAGAGCTTATGGTGAATTAAAAAGCAATTCTTACCGTTTACTAATGTTTTCGATGCTCTCCAAGTAAGTGTGGTGCATATATGGGAAAAAATATTATGATCATTTGACAGAGGAAATATAATTAAAAATAAAATGTTAATTTTAACCAATCAACATAAAAAGGCTACTGATAAGGGATGAAAATCTGTGGGATGATCAAACTCCCTTGATTTTGATCATCCCACAGATTTTCATCGGCTCCTGTTATATAATCGCCTATCAGCATTGGAGTCGCTTTGGAATTATATATAGTTCGTAAGGCAGCGTTTTAAGAGAAATGCAGGTCACTAATTGGACCAACTGCTACCTACAGAAGGCCAGCAGAGTTGCTGTCTTAGAATTCCGGTAGCCTCTATAATCAAGGACCTAACTCGACATACTAAGTTTAAATCTCAAGACAACTTTTCAAACACGTCCTTCACATTATTCTTTACATAAATTACTGGAAGCCGACAAATTTATTGGTGACGTGATATTTTCTGGTAGGTGGTAACTATAAAAGCTGCCTATAAGATAATCTTCTACCAAAAAGGATTGTTTTTTCACAGAATATTAAGTATATTTTAATCATTTACATTAAATTACTAAGCGTCAAAAATTATTTAATATATGTATGTATATTTAACACTGTTATTATTTCAACTGTAATTATATGTTTTTTTATTCTATTATGTTTTATATTAGTAAAGCAAAAAATAGTAAATAGGTTTATAGAATGGCTTTGGACGGAAATGTCAAAGAGTAATGAACGGACCAAAAAATAAAACTTGTCAACTGGGCCGTAACACTGACAGGCCTAAAAATATCCAGAATACAAAATAAAACTATAACAAAAATTACTATTTTAAATGGTTTTGGTTTTATTAACCAATAGGTGTATTATCGAAAGATGCTACTGTAACAATAGAAAGTTATTACTAAAACTGAAAAGTATGGGGATGGGGGCGATGATAAATAATAAGAGCTTTAGTTTCATTTTTTATTTGTGTCTGTCTATTCCTTATTTACGATTTGTTCTTAACCAGTATAAAAAAAATTATTATAAACAATTTATAAAAACCTTATTATATAGACATTAAAACTAAGTATTTCTCTTTAATGTTTTAAATAGAAAGCAATATATGACTGAAATATCGTTACCTTTTTATTATTTTCTTAAATTATTTATATTGTATTACAATATATAAATAACAAAATATGATATAACTTCATTGACGTTTATCTGACTGATATTGAATTTATCTTCAAACGGAAGCGCGGAGTATTGTCTTGTAAACGAATATTGTATGGTTTTGAATAATACCCAAATTTGACTGGCTTCATATCGAGGAAACGTTTATTCAATTTACAGAGAATATCTGGTACTTTCATGGTATCTATGTTCACGTGTAATAAATGTTTAAATTAATAACATACATTTTCGAAGTTTACATATATTGATATAGATTAATTTGTTTACGATTATTTTAAACTGACTTTTCAGTTACTTTCAGGAACTCATCTAAAAAAGGCATAAAACATATTTGTCAGTTGGTCATATATAGTCAACCAGTTCTTAATTTTCGTACGTATTGTTGAGGACAGAAATTCAAAAATGTTTTGGGTTTCTGTTTATCAAAATTTGTTTTATGGTGTCTTATAAGGATTTTATAAACAAAAAACACAAAAAATATTGTCCTCGTAATTAATCTAATTTCAATAAAACATGTAATATTAATCTAATTTCAATAAAACGAGAACTTTACAATATTTTTAGATAGTGCAATAAATCTGTCTTATGTGAAAGTCTAAGCGCTCGCTCCTCAAACTCACCTTGTGGATATCGTATAACCGATAGGTGAACCCATTGAAACTCTAACCCATCGGCGTTGATAGCATTACTGCGAATTAAACACGATGCTAGAAAAATTGTCCGTATTTTGCTTTTAATAACTACAAAATTTGGAAATAAAAACGACTCAAATAACTACGTACAACATAAGTCTCTAAACTTTTTATAGTTAAGGTGATTGACAAATTTGGGTCCGTTCCGGGATTGACGATAATCCCCTTGACATTAGTTTCTCAGTTCATTTACAGCAGCGTAATGGATTTGTCTTGTTTATGAAAAAAAGCTAAACGAAAAATATTAGCAGCTTTATCTTTAAAACTTTTGCATTGCAAACCATAAAAATAAAATACTAATTGTAAAAAGATTGTTTTATTAACAACTAAATAGCCCATTGCCAATATATCTCCGAGGTACTTCATTAATGTAGAAAACTGGTTATTACATGATTTTTTAACAGTTTTTTCTGTGAATATTCCTACGCTAAACTTTATAAGAGCTAAAAAAAACGTTTTGACCATAAGAACAATAGTGCTCCAATATAAAATAAAATTAGAAAATTACGTAAATATGTATTTCTCCTTGCAGACACTTTAAAATGTTCTCGCCTACAAGATGGGTTTATAAAAAGAAATGAACAACTTAACATACTATTATTAGCAATATTCCTAGGAAGGTGAAATAGAATACGAGAATAACATAAATAAATAACTCTAGGACATTTTAAGCATAACAATTGAAATAACAACAAAAAAATCTCTTATATCAGCATACCTTTAGTTATTGCAAAACGTTTCAGATTGCATCGCGATTTTCTTCAACAATCAGAAATTCAATTACTCTCCGATGTTCGTAACGCAAAAATTGTAACAGCAAATTCGCCATTGTCTATTTTTTCGTGTTGGCAATACTGACTCAATAATTGACACTGACGCATTGAACTGAAGTTTGTACTAATATTCAAAAGAGCAATTAGTTGCTACCCCATAATATTTTCTCGTTCGGGTTGGAAAATATAGATACATAACATGTCCATATTTATAATTTTTCTTTTTTAACTTTGAGAATTTTTTTATATTGATAGGAATATTTTTTTACCACTTCATTAAAATTGCAATTGTTGTATTGCGCCAATTTTCTTCGAATCTACAGGTTGTTGTAGAAAAGGGCACAGTAAAAGAAGATCAGATTGGCCGAGGCCCCCATAGTGATGCCTTTGGCTTCCATGGTTTGAACAAATAGTATTCATATATCACCCAATAGTGCAACTACTCAAAGACAATTGTGTGGTTTGATTAATAATCGAAACATATTGCGTTAAGTTTTTAATAAGTGTCTATTATTATAATTATTAAGTATATTATTTATTGTAATTTTATTTTATTGATTTCCCACTCACATAACGAATTTATAATAATTATTAAATTTTTATTTAAAAACCACATGACAACACTTCTTATTACCATAATTATCAATAAAATGAAAATCTTGAAATTCTTTATTTGTGTGTTCCTAGAAATTAAAAATACAAATAATTAAGATTAACATTTAAATCACACAACCAGTTGTAATAGCGATTCTGATTTCTTTACATGCAGTATAAATTTGTTATTTTAAGTTGAAATATATATTTTTTGGTTATTAAGCCACCAAATAGAGAGTAGGGATAGATGAAGCGATACATTTCCCTTTTCCTGGAGCGCAAAAGATTAGAACACTCTACCTGTGTTTAAGACTCCCTCCAATTATAATTAAGGACTCTTCAAAACTACAGTAAAATGGCTGTTGTTACGATAGTACGTTTACTACCTACGGCTACAATTATCAATTTATTAAACTCATCAACGGCTATGACTGGACACAGAAAGCCCTGAATAGAGAGAAATGGAAATCGTTGGAGGAGAGGTTCTGGAAAACAAACCAAATTCTGAACGGCACATTTCAAACTTTAAATGTATATATAATATAGGTTAACTTTAGTATAAAACAAATGTTAAGTTTCTCTTTTTTTCCACAAAATATAAGGCTTTTTTATTTTATATTTTATCTACGGCTAGAATAATTGTCAAACAGTACCCAGTCAAATAAAAAAAGACCAACAAATAAAAATGAAATTCTTAACATATTTGTAAAAATATACGTATATATTTTTCGTGCATACACAGTATAATACATTAAAGCATGTATTTTTGAAAACCTGCTGATTGAATGCTAGTAATAAAAGATGAAATAGAGATTTATAATTTTATTTTTAAAAAACTCATTAATATCATGAATATTTTTCAACATTCGTAAAATAAAAGAAAAGTTGAAAGAGCGATATGAAACGATGATTAAAAATAAATGGAGTGCTTTGATGACGATGAATGTGAAATGACATGTTGATGAATGTAAAATAAATACAAATAGTGTCTTGATAAATTGTTTGTATGTTAAAATAACTAATATGATTTGTTTCCATCTATGTACATGGATGTCATATTAATTTCAATAATTTGGTTAAACTAATGATGTTTATAGATAATTGAAAGTCTGTTGAAAACTAAATTATTTTTTGTACGCGTGATAGCTAACTTAATCATATGACTTTCTATAGTAAACTCCGTGCGGTTCTTCTTGCAATTCTTCGGGCTTCGGCTTCGGCACGTATGGGTTCTTTAAAGGATCCGCGTTCAGTCTAGAAATAGGGTACAAAAATTAAGTGGCATAGATATTCTTAATATAAAATATAGTTTAAAATCAACTAACATTCGGAAATATTGAAAAAAACTCATCTAATAAAAACTCTTATTTATTTCTTGATTAAAACTCAAATTAATATTTAAAATATGCAAAAGAACTGTAAACACCAGTCAGCTCCCAAGCCGCATTTCAAATAACTTTCAATATATCAAAACGTATTTACATTCAGTATTTTCCCATAACATGGTATTGAGATGATATTTTTATGTTTTAAAAATATTAATAATTCCTGATTTTTTAACTGTCAATTGCCCCATTTTCATCTATAAAACCAACAGTCTTAAATTATAATACCGTTTACTCACTTATAGTGTTCTATAGCCTTAGAGCAGTCGACATTGTACCACCAATCGCAAGCAAATTTTGTTTGGTCAAACAGAGTTCCGTTAGTACAAAGGAAGGAAGCGCCCTGGTGGCCTTCGCGGCCGTCATGACACACGTGATATGCCTGAAATATAATAATTACTTTACTTCAAATAAATAATAAGACTATCTCTGAAAAATATTTACTTGAGCAAGAAGAAGTTATTAATAACATCCTGTTTAAGATGAAATAAAAAGAAAAACGTTGTGAGATCAAAAGAGTTATTTCGTATTAAGGCTATTATACAACAAACTGCTTGTGTTTGTATATATATATGTATATGTGTATGTATATATATATGTATATGTATATAAACCTAAAAGAAATATTCTTTGTAATTCATATAAATAAAGTTTAAGTGGCATAACCGTGTATTTAAAGCGCTTTTCCGAAACACTGAGCCAAAACAGAATCCATACTCATTTAATAACAAATCTTTAAAATATTAATCGGTTTTAAAATTAGTACTGATATTTATAACAGAATATTTAATAAATTAAAACATAATTATATAACATAAATATGTATTATACACGTATACAAGTGTGTCAATAAGCATATTCAGTATTTCACATTTACGAGTACCAAAGTCCTAATTGAGAGTTGAAGTAATATGGAATAAGAAACTTCATTACAAGAAAGTTAATATCATAAAAGTATATCCTTCCCACATCATTTAAATTATTTTTTTATGTATTTACTTACAACTACTACTACACGAATAAATTCATTAATTTTAACAATTCCAATCATTAGAGTATCATCAAATTTAATTGTTAAACCGTTCTCATTTAAATTCCTTTATCCAAGTGAGTTTCCATTTCACTGCCTTTCAAGAATTGATTCTTTTGTAAATTCAACTTAATTAATTTCCTAGAAATAACGCGATTGAAATTATAATTTTGGATTACAGCACCAGAGTTTTAGGTTAGTCACGCCGCGCTAACAATGTCTTCAAACTTATTCAATTTAGGGCAAATTGGTCGGCCATAGTAATTTCGCTACGTGGAAATTCGCTTAAAGAACATGATTATTTAGAGTTCGAACTGAGGGTTCAATGACTACGATAAGCGAAAACTTTGAAAGGAAATCTAATCGCAATTTTAGATTAAGCAGAGATCAAAGGAAAGGGACAGTCTGCCTTATATATTATTATGGTAACCATGGCCTCTTTAAATTATAAATGCTGCCACGAATCATTACATTGTTAAGAAAATAATAATATGACTTGAAAAACAAATAAATATGACTGCTCGTATTTCAGATATTAATGTGTTTCATATTAAATACACGGTTGAATGTTGTACAAACATTTCGAGCAACGTTAAATTTAAGAACATTTTATATTCTTTTAATGACAATGCATTTGCATGCAACATTTTTCGACACAATAACGTCATTTACGTTAACTTAAGATAGTATTTTACTTTTTATTACAATTTACCAGTTTAGTGTAAACTATAGATTTTACTTTCTTATATTGTCAATTTATCATAACTATTAATGTAACATATAAAACTTTTATAAAATCAAAACAACATTTTTAAAACTTGTAACATATACAGAAAATTTAAGGTTCATTTCAGTTGACTTTAAAAGTGACAATTCCAATTAAAATAGTTCAAAGACAACCAAGTACCGACTCGGGTCATTAGTGGAGTGAGGCGTTTGAGCAAACATTTCGTTTGTAACCCTTTTTCGTGTGTCATTTAAAAATCAAACGTTCTCTGTTAGATTTTCCATCGCAAAATTTTTCTTGAAATAGAATTTTCTTGTTTAATTTGTCTTTAAGATCTTATTTTATTTTATAAAAAATAATATTAAATGTATTTATAATTAAAATGTAAGGTTCTTTTTAACATATTTTACAACAGTGGTGGTAATCTCATTATACCTGACATCCGGTTTCTACGTTGGCATACATTCCAGGATGAATAGGTACGTGAGCACACGAAAAGCTGGTCTCTGGGACTGAGTGGTATATCGGAAAGTCGACTCCGGGAACGCCGGGGACGTTGCTAAGGTCCTGAGGCTTCTCGTGTTCTCTCAAAGGCTTCTTATACACCGCCTGCTCATACCGGAATGGATAAGCTTCGTATTTCTGGAACAAATTTATCATAATTTTATTAAATTCTCATAACAATATAAATTATATGGTACATAAATATTACATATTTTAACAAAAAATTCATAGGAGAAATGAATAACTTTGTTTTAAAAAACATGAGCTCTTCTTAAAATCACTCTATTGTCGAATACAAAATACAAATTGGTATATCGAAACCAGCAAAGTATAAAAATAAATGTAAGTAAAGTGTATATTTTTATTATTATATCAAAATACTAAACGTATTAAATACTACGTATGTTGATAAGAATTTAGGTATAACAAAATCGAAATAGGAATGTGAGGAATCCGATAGTGAAAAGCAAAATGGCCTCTTGGCAATTATAACAAGATCCAATTTCGATTAATGTTAACCCAAATCATCTCAAGACAAGATCGGAGCCAGCGAAATGTCATGATTACGTTAGCAAACTGACCCACCTTGAGTGAAAGGCCCTAAGAAAGATAATCAAGAAATGTTATGTAACATGTAGCCTGCCTTGACTGAGTTCCAGTTTTCACAGTTCAACAAAACGAAAGCGAATTAAGGAAGTTGAAAGTTACATCACTCCTAATGGATATTGGTAAATGTAATAGCTAACATTTTGACCTTATGTAGAATTAGATTTACTTTTAACGGTTAACTTTTAAGGATTTTCATTCACATAAGTAGAATTATAATACACAATAAGTTTTGAGATAAAATATACTTGATTTGACTTTTTTTTATTCATATTTAATAGCTCACGCTACTTTAGATGATTTGATTGTATTTATAATAAGTGAACATCATTAGGTATTCGTATTAGAAAATTTAAAAGGGAGGGAGTCTTATAAGAATTGTATTTTAACATTTGCTTTGTTGGATTTTTTTAACATGTCGTTTGTCGACGTTTAGTAATACTTAATATTTAGATGAGAATTTATTGTTAAGAAACAATAATTCAGGAATATTTAACCTTTACCTTAATGAAGAACGATTATAGTGGCGAAAAAATGCTAAGCCATTATACTTCATTATTATCCATAAAATATTTAAACGCCGAAATATTTTTTTATAATGATTGAATCGATTATTTTTGTATTTTAAATCTATCTAAAAATTAATTAAATGCTATTATAGTCAGTTTTTTCGCTATAAAAATATTTTCTAACAAAAAACTGGTTGCCTATTCAATCACTATCTATTATTGCTTATATCAAAGGTAATACAAATAAGGTCATTTAATATCACAAATCAAATCAAAGCCTTTATAATCACATATGCTCTATTTTGCAAGGATATGAAGGGTGAAATTAAATGTTATAAATTAAACCTTATATTTTCCACATCAAGGTATACTTCAGGTTGATTGCAAAAAACTAAAATGAACTCGCTTTATAATACTTTGACCGTTATTTTAGAATATTATTCGACATTACAGTCACCAGTCATTCAAACATTTATTTGGCTTGTAGTTATTTAAGTCAACTCGCTTGAAACTCGAGTAATTTAAGTATGTAATATTACTATTAAATATGTATATAATATAACTGTTTCCTTATATTATAAATGTAATATTATATTTTACTATATTATGAATATGTAATTTTTATAGGTATATAATCGTAATTTTAATGGGCAATACCAAAAATAATGCTAAAACGTGTTCATATAAAGACTTAACCCGATCAGTATACTTTAATTTATAGAAAGTTGTCGATAAATTGATATTTTCTGTGCAATCGTTATATATACGTTTGTGTGTGCGTCTGTGTATGTACATATTTAAAAGTAACATAGTATTTGAATACTCTCTAATATATAACTAATATAATACCCAGAAGCATTCTTATAACTCTGGATATTTCCCAATGCGACTGCGCAAGACCCCGTCGGCCATGACTAGGGAACGTACTGTCACTTAATTCCACACTTACCTTAAATGTATACGCAAGATCTAGGCTATATTTTATTTCTAAGGGCTTAATTTGAAGTTTTACGACATCTTGTTATTTAAGTAGAAGTTAACAAATTTTTCCTTAATTATATAAGGTTAAAAACATAAATATTATTATTCTATTAGGAACGTATTACAATTACTGGCTTACACTTTTCGTGCATAAGTTCTTTGATTAGCTATCAATAGTATTTATTTAATAAAATCAATTATTATACAATTTTAAACCCTTCTCCTTTTTCTTTGCAGGTCACTTGAAGTGAGAGTAATAAATATTTGCATAGATTACACGGCTACACGGTTACACGATTACACGGTTACACGGCTTTTTATTCGTTTTAGTGTAATTTTACCGGACAAACAGATAAAGACAAACGATTCCGTTAAAACAAAATGATGTCAACAACAAGATGGCACAACAGTTTCGCGTGACAAGTATGATAACTTTTTATAACAGTTTAGTCGCAACATGTGCAAATAAAAAATCAATTTTAACATTTATAAATAACACAATAAAAAGTTATATATACCAGCTGCCAATTTTATCAGTTTCAGTATTACCACATAAGTAGGACATACTTGCTAAAACATCAGACGTAAATTGTCAGATATAAAAAATAAAGCGCTCTAAACTATACACGCAAACTCACTTTAAAGCAAATCCACTGCTATTTTAAAACAAATCCTGTATAAAAATATTCATCTCCACAAAAAACAAAAGAAAAACCTCTCACTCCAACCTAATATAGCGTTCCTATTCCGTTGAATGTTGTAAGTTTAAGAAAAACACCTAAAATCTATAGAGATGACAAAACAAAATCAAGCGTTTTATTTCTTTTAAATTTGAATCATCGAAATCTTATGAAACAAAGACGTTCAATCAAATTAAAAATTTGTCAGAAAATATATATCGGATTTATTACGAATTCGTTGTTTTAAAAGAGAGAGACGCCAGCCTCGCTGACGTAAC
>DVQO01001079.1:0-11329 GCA_018231785.1 Danaus gilippus
CATGTGAGAAAGAGGCCTTGCTCAGCAGTGGGCGCTGATAGGCTGATGACGACGTGATCTACATGAATAACCTCAACTAGAATTTAAACAAATAATAATTAGCTAAATTCGTTGTACATATAATATATTTATAAGGAGTTTGGGCTAGCCATTAGCTAAGTTGTTAAAAAAAATACTTTCGAACACATTATATTCGGCAATTTTATATAATATTCGCTGAAAAATACTTAATTGGCGCTTAAACAGATTTTCTGAACCGTTTATTTCTGTAGGAAGTATGAAACTAACACAGATTAAGTATGAAACTATCACAGATTCACCTAAAACAACTGAAGAGACTAGGTTGAATAATTTCATTCAGACGATTATAAGAGATCTACGATTATCCCAAATATTTATTGAAACAAAACTAATATTTTTCGGATTTACTAGGCGTTTAAATTATTTTTAACAACACATTCCCGACGTTTTAGTTACTTTGCGGCAATCGTGATCACGGGCAGAAGAGATGTGGCACATCATATAAACGCGTAGTAAATCCGAAAATTATTAGTTCCATTTAAATACCATCGACGGTATACACCGGAAAATTAGTTTAAAAAACTTGTTAAGTATTTTGATAGATATTCGGGTTGCTGTTATATTAATTATGGACTAAACAATATTTTCCAGGTAAAATAACCCTTCCAGTCAACACATCGTTGGTAGTACCAATACACGAGTTGCACCGCGATCCTCGCTACTGGGATGAACCAAATAAAGTGAAACCGGAGAGATTTCTGCCGGAAAATGTAAAGAATCGCGACCCGAATGCTTTCATACCATTCAGTTTGGGACCCATGGATTGTTTGGGTAATCATTACGAACTTTAACATTTTTATTTAATCCTTCTTTTCAATCCCAAGCGATGTCCTCTGCGATATCATTGTCTACATTCGCTTTCAGCAGTGCTAGTTAATGTTACTCATAAACATTTATCAATTAATCAGCAAAGCGTACTATTATAAAAATGATGAAACTTTTTGTTTATTTCAACAGGTCGAGTTTATGCGACAAAATTAATCAAAACTATTGTGGTCCAAGTCGTACGACAGCTGAAGTTAGAAGCTGATGGTATATTGGAAGAACTGGAGCTAGATGTCGCGATATCGGTGAAGTTGGCTAAAGGATACAACCTGAGAGTAAAGAAACGAAACAACTACAGAACAAGTGCATGAAACCAGAATCATAATTATACTATAACTTTTGCAATTTTTACATGCCAATACACGCTTTTCGTACATAATTCCAGGCCTATTTTGAGATCCAATGAGCTACCGCACACAATTTTAACAGCAGTATATCTATTTTGTACCATTTTCAACTAGTCGACTAGACTATAAGCAAAAAATAGTTATGTATACAACAATTCTAATGAAACGAATTTACTTTTATAAAAATAGCATAAGGATATTTTATTCTATTTTTGATATAATATGCTGACATTTTATATAGTGACCAAGTCGCTATTAATATTGATTGAAAAACGAAAAAGTTGATTTATGACTAATAAGAGATATTAGACATTTATAAATATGAATTAAATTATGTTTAATTGAAATTAATTGAGTTTTTGTTATACTTCTTTTTATATTGTCATAAAGTTTTGGATTTATAAAATTGTATACCTATTTATATAGTAAACTGTGTGCAAAGCAATTTTGTGACACGAGCAAATAGAGAAATTTATAATGCTTAAAATAATGCTTATTTTCGGGAATATTTGAGTTTTATTTTATATTAAGTTCTACGTTTAATTTAGAACATTTTACATGAATTCTCTTCCACTTTCTGAATTTTTTGTACTTGAAATTTGATGTCTTCTTGAACAAAAAAAAAAAAGATTGCGGGCATTTTATTATACTTTACTTTTATAGAATATGAAAACGAATCCAAAAGTTTGTATAATCCTTTCTTTATTCAATATATAAGAAATTTTTGGAATATTGAAATTTCTTTTATTAAAGTATTATCATTGTCTTTTTGGTATCAATTCGTTCCTAGCAACTCAATATCCTTAGTATGGCAAAAACTTTGTAAGTTTGGCCTTTGACTTGTTTTTTTTATTAAATCTAGTCCCTCTGACCTTGTCTGCTATGTTACTCTGTCATTCCAGTTCTCACTTGTACGAGGGCCTTTCATTCTTCATACTATTCTTTCTTGCATACATCTCTTTCATGCCTAGGTTATACCTTACTAACTTGTGTACCTATCTATCTTTTATACTATTTGTTGCATTTGGATGTTTTTGGGAGTTACATTAGCCTTTGACTTGTTAGGTCCATTCTCTTCTCGATCACTAGAATGTATAATATTGTAATTTAATAGTCACATATCTCACGCATATATCACTTTATCGAATTACTGCAAGTATCAAATCGCATTTAGTGGTTGCTATCAGTTTTCAGTATCATTTTGTCACGCAACCGAACTAAATACCTTTTAGGGAACGAATTAAAATATGAATTCTTTGAATTGAAGTTGAAGTTGAAAAAAAATTATAACTAAAATCTCGAGTAAGAAAATGTGTTTATCGAAGGTTAACAAAAATATAAAATTTCAAAAAATTATTATATATTTCTATATATATAAAAGAACTTAAAAAAAAACTTAGAAGATAAAAAACAGTGGATGTCCTTCAAGAAATCGTGATACAGAATTTAATAATATTTCGCAACCTGATCTCTGTTAAATTATCTGATTTTTTTCATTTATTATTTATTTGATAACTTCAGTTAATATTGACAGTTCAGTTAACATATGACATCTCAAAGTTGCTTATTTCATACTTAATTTTTAATGTTTTTTTTTATTAAATTTTCCTAATTGGAAAGAATAGAAGATTTATTACTATTCGAAAAAAAAACTTAATTCATATAATAATTCCACTAATTCGTTGTGAGCTGAAACTGGTATGTTTCATAATTATTTGGCAGGTTTGTGATTGAAAAAATCGATAAAAGACGTAATAAAAAATGTGGAGAATAAATTGTTCTAAATATCAAAGTCTGCGTCAACACTAATCTTAGAGTCAAGGTGAAGAATTGGATGCAATTTTTTATTATAATAACATTTAGCCGTTTTTTTTTCAGTAAAACCAGTTATTAATTTTATTTGATCGTTATTTTTAATTTTGTTTTAATTAAGCAAAAGGTTATAACGAACACCATATATCTAATGTACGTACGCCGAAGTAAAACATTTTCCGCAAATAATTATCTTAATAGCGCAATTATTCTCGGAAACTTTTACAAGGTGTTATTAAATCTCTGTACAGGAATTATTTCAAATTAAAATATTGTAATAATATAGTTAGAAACATTAAGATATTAATATTATAATAAAAAAAAATAATTAAAAATATATATTCTGTATTTTTTTCGAATTGTATAAATTTTGGTCAATTATAAAATAACATGTCTGTATGAACAAGAAAATAAATTTATATTATAAACTATTAATAAGTATTCTTGCATGTGAAAAATATTCCCTGCAAATAGCATATTTTCTTTTAGCAATTTTTTTTTGAACGTCCGTAACAATTCAGAAAAAAAGATAAGGATCAATTAAAACGAAACTAGATAAAAGACCAATCATAAGAAATGAAAACAAAAATTATATTAAGATCTATTTTGCATTCATCCTTAAATCGCATTCTTCCGTGTTTGTTAAACTGTAATATTGCAGTAAAAGTTAAGGGAAATCAAAAAATCTTTATTATTAATAATATTATTGTTCATAACCTTAAAAAAACAAAACTAAACTATCGGAATGTATTAAACAAAACTACCCACTTCTGAATTGAATACATTGAATGAGTAAAACAACTCGTTATGTAATTAAATCTTAAGAACGACATTTAATACTACTTCAATTTTTTGTTTCCATGTAAGTGACTTTGTTTCTTTTTGGATAATAAATATCTCTAAACCTAAAATAAATATAGTAAATACTATAATAAAGTAAAATGCTTCAAATATATTAAATATAAATTTCTAGTTATTAAAAAAAAATTAATTAATTAGAGTACAAATAAATTAACAAGCGGAGACTGGTGTCTTTTGTTAATCAGTAAAATAATAACAAGATTTGAATGAAACACTGCTAAGTGGAATTTCGTGTTCCCAACCGGTATGATAATAAGATTGGCATTCATTTTTCTAGAGAAGTCCAACATTGAACATAGATAAGCTCAACATTGAACATAGATAATAGGTAAGTTTAAATAAATCTTTAATCTTATAGTGTAACATAAAATAAGCTAAAGTAAATTTGAAATAGTACAATATTTAAAGGATATAGTGGTTCATTCATAAAATATTCAGTGGGCTTCAAATTTTTTGAAACAATAATTGAATTGAATTCAATTTTATAGATCTACGTAAAGTAGCATAGGAATGACGTGAATTAAAAGATAAATTCACTATTTAAATCCCTAAATACTGTCTTTTATGCAAAACTAATAGGTTAGTATAAAGACAGTTGCTATCATTCAAAAAAATTAATTTATTTCTATAGATAGAGTAACAAGAAACTATGAGAGGGAATTAATATGATATATATACATTTTAGGGAAAATAAAGTAACAAATGGCGAATACAACTGTCAAATAAATTTATCTATTATATCATTACAGATTTTGTTTCAATTCAAAAGATGTTCTGGACGATTACTTTGACGTTTACAGCCTTGATGATATTGTGGCTGCAATGGAGATATAGGAACAGAAAATTAATAAAAATGGCCGATAAAATACCAGGACCACCACCACTGCCAATATTAGGAAATGCACTTAAATTTATGGTCCATAACAAAGGTATGAAATTTATAAACAACGCTCTCCTGTAATTCTTCATAGATGTCGCTAAGAGTAAGACAGGATAAACTATTTATAATAGATAAAGCCACATGCGAAATCTAGTATTATAAATATTAAATGATAAGTAATCGATGCTTAACTTTTGCGAGATTATAGCAATTGCGACTATAGGTTCACATGAAATCCCGAATATAAATTTCTTATATGCTATTCTTAAAAATATTAAATAACAATTTAAATATCAGAACAAAAGTGTTACAATTTTCTTTAATGTACATATATATATATGAACATTAAAGAAATTTTTATTTTTGTGACTTAAATTATATTCATATTATAATAATTATGGGTAGTTAGTTATAAGCAAAGTAATTTGTTTGGATTCAAGAGATAACTCTGGAGAGTAGTATTTCTGGTTTGATAAGACATTATTGTTCAATTAACATTTTATACTCGTCCATTCCACAGAGCTCAAAATATTAATTAAGAACTTGATGGACCAGTATGGGGAAGTTCTTAAATTTTGGCTTGGGATGGATCTTAATATAATAGTCAGCAATCCCGATGATCTAAAGGTAATAAACAAATATGTATATGGTTAAAATTAAAAACATTGATTTATAAGATATGTTACATTTTAGCTGTTCTTAAAAATTCGAAAATGTGTTTATATAATACAAATTAGCCTTATTACCGAAGTTTAATAATAAGTAGTTTACCACGCCAGTAAACACTTGCCAATTACAAAGTGTGATTAAAGGATTTTTATGAACTTTCATTTACGATGTAAAAAAAAATTGTTCAGGTCGTAAAAACTATATAAACAAAAAAATCCTATTTTTTTAGCTTCTCCTATCCAGCAATAAAACTAGCGTAAAAGGTGAACAGTACAAATATTTTAAGAACTACATAGGCCGTGGGCTCTTGAGTGGGTCAGGTAGAACATTTGTTTTTTCATAAATGTTATTTATCTTTCACAGTTTATTGAAATTAATTAACATATTTTTTTATTTTTACTAGTATTTGATGTTCTTGTCGTTGACAAGTTTTTTTATGTCTTATTCTATATATAAAAAACTAGACAAAAAATTGATACATAATGTTAAATTAATCAGGTGCAACATGGAGAAAACATCGCAAAATAGCATCACCAAACTTTGGTAAACAAGCAACAGGAAGTTATTTTCATGTATTTAACATGGAAGCAGATATATTATTAGAAAAACTAAAAGAAATTAGATTCGGAGATGAGGTAGACGTTTACCAGTATATTGTTCAGAACACCAGTTACTCTGTCTGTCGCAAGTATTTTTCTCTATAATTTTAATACTTTTTATGTATCCTATATTAATTAAATTTTTATATTTTTGAAGAAACTTTACTGGGACTTACAAGGAAGGAGACTTTGGAATTACCACACCTTCAATATATTATAGACGAAAGTCCCCTGTGAGTAAAATGTATATTGGGTATAAGTATGAATTATGTAGCAACATAAATAGTACTGGAAGCTATATTTAAAACAACTCCATATTCCAGAATATATACGATAGTATTCGAAAGAATGACGAAATGGTTCTTGCAAATAGAACCAGTTTTTTGGTTGACCAAATCATACCAAGTAGAAAAAGAATTCGTTTCCCGTACGGATGAACTCTGTAGTGCTATTATAAAACTACGTATTAACAAATTGGCAGATATACTCGTAGATGAGGACAAATTAAAACTACTAGATACCGAAATGGATTCCTTTAATAACACAGAATTGAGTGTTGTGGACAGATTTATACTCTCTAGAGAACTTGATGCTACGGATCTGAAAAATGAAATCTTCACTATCTTTACAGCTGTAATGTATTCTAAATCATAAAATAAAATACGTTTAGCAAGTTTATATTAAAAAAAATTATTTACTCCTTTCAGAGCCAAGAAGCAACAGCAAAACTAGCGGCTTCATTACTATTGATGTTGGCGTTTCATCCTCAATGTCAGGTATTTTAAAATACAAGCAAAGAAAACAGGGAGTCAACATTCTATTCTTATTATTCTATTTTATTCTTCGTCCTGTAAAAAATATTATTATCTGATGATTATCTGAATCTCATGAAAATTATCTGAATCAACTGCAGTCTACAGTAATATGAAGCTTAGATAAAATATTAATAAGTATATAAAATTATAATTCACTGAAATTCTTTCCAGAAAAAAGCTTATGACGAAATCACGAGCGTGTTAAGAAATAAAAATAAACCTATATCTGAAGAGGACCTGAAGCAGATGCCGTATTTAGAAATGATTTTCAAAGAGGTTCTTCGGCTTTTTCCAACTGGTGTCATGCTTCAAAGGAAAATCAATGAAGACATTACTATAAGTAAATTCGAAAATTTTCCTATTTATAAACACTATATACTATAAAGATATTTTTTAATTTTTTGTTTTTGTAATTTTATCCTTGAAAAATGTTCCATATATTAATTCCTTAATTGGTTCAACAACTTAAAATCATTGTAGCACTATAATTGTTATGGCACACTTAATCCACTAGAATTTTATATTCCTACAGTGACATGACATTTAATTGTGTGTGTGATATGATATGTTTGACTTGTCGTGTGAAAGTTCCAGGTGTTATTGTATATTTCCAGGTTCATGTACATTACCAGCTGGTTCGTCGCTCGTGATACCGTTATATCATATGCACCGAGATTCAAGGTTTTGGGAAAATCCAGAGTCTTTCGATCCAGAGAGATTTTCCGCTGAAAACATGAAGAAGCGTAATGCTTATTGCTATTTTCCTTTCAGTTTAGGACCTATGGATTGTTTAGGTCTGTGTTTAAACGAAGTTTGATAGATAATACATATGATTTAATAATTACTTTTTTATTCGAATATTCATATGATTTTTTAGGCCGCCTTTTTGGTACAAGTATAATAAAAATAATAGTCATCAGGATTATCCAGGAATATTACTTAACGTCCACATACAAGTACAGTGATCTTCAAGTTGGATTCTCAATATCGGTAACATCGTCTATTGGTTACCCCCTTATTTTAACACCTAGAAAATGATGAATTTAAATGGCTTAGTACAAAAGTATTTGAATAAATCATTAAAATTTTCAAAAGCATTCTCGTTGTTTAATTTGTTTTTCTTTGTATTTCATCATACCGAAAATTCTTAAAAGCGAAATCTGACTTGTCTATCACTTTTTGGTTAAGAAAAATCTCCCATCAAAAATAGAAATCGAAGCTTTCAGTTTTTTATTTTACCTTTTTATAAATTTTACATTACAATTTTTTCATAATATATTAATGAAAATTGTTATTTCATTAAATTTAAATCCATGTTCGGATTAAAACGTAGTTACTTTTTAGGTTCCAGAAAATTCCAAATTGTTTTCTTTTTTCGGGAATAACCTTTAGTGACTACAATTTTATCATTTATAATGAATGACTGACTAATTTATATGGACCTAAGTATTTTATTTCCCTTATAATAAATACGTCATCAATTATGTTTTAAAACAAATATATATATTTTTAAGAAATATTTCTATTTATTTTCTGTACTTGTCGAATTCTTTATAACAACATATATATGTATGTATATATATATATACATATCTATGCTACTTAAGGATAAAAAAATTAAAGAGTTGGTACATATATACATTTTCTTGTCATACAAACAAACATTATTCTCTAAACTGCGTCTAACCGTGACCCAACAATTATAAATGTTGTTTGTGTCATTGAGATATTTCCGTCACATTTACCTTTAGTTATTTTGTATAGAAAATGTATGGCTTAGTCAAAGTTGACAACGTTGCTCTACATATGAAGCCTCTACAGTTTTTTATTCGTAAACCGTCCTACGTTATAATAAAAGGTTGGTTATTGGATTAAAACTGGAAAACTCTTCGTATATAGTGTGACGAGAACTTGGACTAAGAACGTTGTTAAAGTAATGTGGGTATATGTAGGAATTACCTTATCTAATGTTTTTTTATTCCGTTATTGCTGTTGGTTCTGCTGATTTGACGAAAACCACAGACTTAAATATATAATGTACTTACTTAATCAAGAACAGTGAAAACGATAAAATAGTCGACTTCGACTGTATAATTATCCGACTTTCATGATTTCATCATAGATTTTCACGATTTTCACTTTAATAAATATATTTTGTAGGACTTAAATTTACATAATTAAATGGTTACTAACATTATCCATTGTTACTTCAATATATCTTTTAAACAAAAATATTTCAACAAGAAAACGCAAATGAAAACCGAAAAGCCAGGATTGTATACATTTAGTGTTAATTAAATGTTTTATGGATAAAAAACAAACAGACTGTTAAAAGGCTTTTCTTTTGGTAATATAAAACCTTGATGATTGTCTCGAAACTTACTCGAATAGATAAGCACAAATGTCAGTGTTAAGTGTCCACATAAAGACACACTTTGAATGCGTATGATAGGTTAATGACGTATAACCTCGGCCATTGCAACAAGCAGGTAATTCCTACCGTTGTCTCATTACGATTCCATTTTGTTATGAAAGTAGACCGTTTTAGGAGTTTATAATAATTTGTCGTTGAAAACATTTAAAAAAAGGTAAGTTTCTCGAAACGATTTTAATTAACTATTAATGGAAAAAGCGATATTTATTCAGACTAAATACTGCAAACAGCAATTTTGGCAACTATTTTCAGATCTTTAAAAGTAAACTTTGAAACATTTCTATAATACGCTTGCTTTTTTTTCATTCCATTAAAAATTGTTCCCTATAGTGAAAAGAATATTTTATCACTATTTACTCTGTAAGCATATTTAATATAGACATTTGGCCGAAGCGAAAGTTGCGAATGCCTAATTTAGAATAAATAAAAAATCTTTGATATTATAAGAAAATTAGATTAACATTATGTCTTTATGGCTGAAGCACACTAATAATAATATAAATGAAAAACTAAACTTATCTTAAATTGTTAAGTATTCAGACGATAAATAAATAAATATTACTGCAGGTAATTAAATCTTTGTCACAATTTATTAAGCCAAGCCGCCTTAGTCGTTTAATTGTCTGCTGAGTTTGACTTTAATTTTCCTACTTAAGGTCTTGTTTATGGTTTTTGCGAACAATATTAAACTTGTCATTGCAGAATGCTGTTGGCTGTAGTGTTGTTAGTATTTGTTGTTCTGGGTGTTTGGGTTCATTGGCGGTACAAAAACAGAAAGCTGTTGGATATGTCTAAGAAAATACCGGGACCACCAACTGTTCCGATACTAGGCAACGCTCTTTATTTCATGTGCCGCCCTGAAGGTAATATAAGATCATACATTAAGTTACTTTTAATGGAGTATGCACTTGTAATTTTTAGAAATGGTCTCATATAATTAATTTAATATATAAATAATTATATATTTTTTACTTTTAATGATGGGTCACAACTATTCAAATGAAGTCCTTTAAATAAAAAAAATCTTTCCTGCTTGAAGCGAAGTTTATAATCGTAGGTACTTTATAAAAGACATTGACAAAGTGTATAATGAAACACGATTGCCTTTACATAAGCATATGGACATACATCATTATGATCGTATTTGTATATATACTAAAAATTAAAATGTATCTTCAATAGGGTTTTATAAAATAAACTTATGTATTTAACTTAATTGAATTACCCAGGACTAAGTAATAGACATAAAAATAAGTGCAATTTTTTTCACATTTTTGACCATAAAGTCGATTAGTATTTAAAAAATAACATCAAAGATTAGGAATCTTTGCTTCGCCTTTAATTGAAAGAAATATTATGAGACTTAATTTAAATAAAACTAATATTTTCCGGACTATAAAAATATCAGTTTTATTTCAGTGAAATATTGTTTAGTTATGACTAGTTTTTCCCTACAACTTTGTCCGCGTTAATATCGGAATGAATAATATATGTATAGCTTAATGGGGGAAGTCTATTCCGCCCTAGAGGCCATAAATAACCATATATTGGAGTTTCTTTAGTTTTTTTTTCAGTTTCGATCGTACATAATTAAATATCCTATGTCCATCTCCTGATTCTAAGCTATCTTCAAGCAAATTTTCAACCATATCACTACAGCCGTTCTTAGGTTACAAATAGTGTAAATAACACAACTTTCATATATATATATAGACTAGCGCTTGCCCGCGACTTCGTCTGCGTTACTTTCAAAATTAGAAATGTACATCTCATCGGGCGAACTCTGTTCCTTTCTAGAGACATTTTGGATTTTATATATTTTTTTTCGATCGCTTGAAAAGTATCCTATTAAATTTACCTAGTTCTAAGCTATCTATCTTTGCACCAATTTTCAGCATAACCCGTAAAGCCGTTCTTGAGTTATAAATAGTATAACTAAAACAACTTTCTTTTATCTTTATATATATAATTCTTCTGTGCGTGTGTATGTCACTGAACTTCTCTCA
>DVQO01001080.1:0-11326 GCA_018231785.1 Danaus gilippus
TTCTTGAGTTATAAGTGGTGTAACTAACACGACTTTCTTTTATATATATAGATTAGATTAGATTACGACTTGTTATAATTTTTTTATAAGATACAAATCTATCAAATTCCCAGATATACATTCCGAAGCGGCAATTTTTTGCACGAAAATGATAAATTTTACAACGCCGTAGTTGAAGCTCTTCCGATAAAGAAACGAAAGTTTATGGTAGTTGATACGTTTGATGAATTCGGTTTTGCCAGTGGGAACCTGAATCTTGGAGCGTTGGTCGCTATTAGAATTAGAGTTACAAGAAGCAGCAACTACTGGGTTATTCTATCTGAGGTTCGTATGTAGATTTAACAACAGCATTTTTAGTATTATCTATAGCAAAATCAAAGAATAAGAATAAATGTCAAAACATTTATCTCAAATACATATTGATTCGTATTAAAATTTTATGACACTCCTAAACTGAATGATAAAACTTTGTGTATTTATAAACATTGTTAGGCGCGGTTTCTATAGTGTTTGCTGAAAGGAATTTCAGCTGACTTTGTGCGGAGCACGAAGTTCTGTTTAGTTGTGTGTTCGAGAATTCTGTTTTAATTGAGACTAAATAGTTGCAGTTTCACAACAATATTGCATAAACTTATAATTTATCTTAATTATCATAATAGACGTGGTTCTATGAGACATTGATTATTATTTAATTCTGTGTTATAGATTGAATTTGTACCTCATGTACAACAAACGTCTAAGGAAGGGAAAACAGTTGCAAACGCTTAAAAATATACGAACTCGGCTACTCACTACGTAAAAGACTACTAACAATGAGCAAGGCTACCCGAAAAGAACAAAACTACTGATAATCGACAAGGATACTCACATTGGAAATGATACTAACAAAAGATCAACTTACAACGGACACGGCTAGTTACAATGGAAAATTAAAAAATAAAGTCATTAAATGTCATAACGTTGAGTTGCTAAGCTCATTGCGATGTGTTACTACTCGTAGTTAACTCACGATGGGCATGGTATTTATAATTTGCAAAAATATTTAACTTGCTTTGATCTGGCTACATAGGATTTTGATGTAATAAATTATGACTTGATCTCTGTCGTAGAAATAAATAACATTGTTAAGATTTGAACCTTGGCTGATATAACTATGAAAAAAAAATTGTGCGTGGAGTCCCTCCTCGCGGAAGAAGTGAAACTTCCAAATGTGGAAATGGCAATAGAAAGGGTTAAAAATCAATTTTTAGTGACCTCATACTATTTCTTTTAAAAGAAACTTAATATATATTGCTTACAATTCACTATCGATTCACCCTTATTGTCACTCCGTCTCTTTCTATTCCCCCGCTCCAGTAGCGTTGAACGTTTAACGCCAACTTGTTGGGAGTTGCATTAGAAGTTTCACTTCGAATAAAAAATTGCTGTTAAATGTCATTCTAAAGAGAATAGAAATTATAACTTAGAAATAGTAATGACATGATTATAATGTGACTCAAAATTTCAATCTTGATAAAACTTGTTTCTTCCATTTCACTATAACCGTGTCTAACATTCATCTATTTTAGTCTCGAATGATGTTATTGAAGGGTAATATAATTCTTGTTTGTGTTTTTTTATTTACTCCTAATGAATTTATTATAAGTATAACTTAATTTCGATCGAGAGCTTTTGAAAATGACTGGGATAAAATCGGAATAATCTACAGGGTCGTATGTGATGTCGTTTGGGGATCGAAATTATCTTTAATTTTAAATTGTAAATTTAAGAATGAGTGTCGATATGGAATATCTGAGGTTTTACAACTTCGTAGAGATTGGTATGTAATGGGGTCTTTTGACCTTTTTTCCTATATATTATTCTTAATTTTTAATTTATTCCGATTGGCGTGCTCAAAGTGGTCACGAAGGATAATTTCATATAACATTTTCCAAGTCAAACTCCGGAACATTGTCTAAACTCTGAGTAAACTCTATTTAATCACATTAATAATTACTCAAATATATTGGTGTCTATATAATATGAAGTAGATTAGAGTTATTTCAATTTAATACATGTGAATTTCTCTTTAATGATAAGGTTACATTGTATTCCCTACGTTATATTTGAGTTATTTTTTCATTTAAAATCTTTTTAACAATAATCAGTATTTTTATTGTTTACCATTTATTCGTTAAGCTATTTTGTGTATATCCTATGGATTGTATTATATTTCTATTACGGTTATATAACGCTTTGGATCTATCATTGCTATCTTCCGTGACGTATCTACAGGTGTTCAGCGTCTGGCTCCAAGGAAGTATCTTTCATCGGACACGTCAGCATGACTTCAAGCGTAACTTATTTATATTAGTTATTTATTTTTTCTATTTTCTGATATACATTGTAACCATTAATGTAAGGTTTTCTGATTAATAAATATATTTCACTTCAATTTTTTTTATTTGAAACCTCTTCACCCAATCAAAATTTCAATTATCTCTTTTGACTGATATTAATTAGTTTTCAAAAGTGCTGATAAAATAAAGCAATACTAAAAAAATATGTTTGTTATAAATTATGGGCCTTTTTAGAGGAAATTTTTGTTACAAAAAAATTGTATACTTAAGTTAACAAAGGAAATTTCTGTTTGTAACTAATAGAAAAAGGATGTTTTACTTGTGATAGAACGTGAAAATATAAATTTTAATACTTTTACTCCTTATAAAATTTATATGACACAAAAGATTATCTCAAGACTAAATTCCTCGAATTTATCTAGTTTGAAGACTTTTAATACTTAATGAAATTTATTTTTCAATACGACTACATTTGCCTTTGATTTTAAAAACGAATTGTTAAAGTTCATACGTAACAATTGATTTTCAAAGTTGTATCGCCTTTTAATAATAGCTTGTATTTAAAAGTTTTGCTGGATTCAATTTTTACTTGTTAGCAAGCCAATCCATTAATAACTATATTCAAAATATCAAATCCCTTATTTTGGTTATGCCTCCATATTGTTATTGTTATATAAATGATGTCGCCTAGTCAACTACGGATTGCCATCCAATCCGTGGTTTTTTACAAAATACCATCTGAATCAATACAAAATATATGCCATATAATTAAGTTCACGCTTTTAGTACTCATTGCAAAACTAAATAAAAATTCATAATAAGTATGATTTTCAATTTATTAAGCTATTTCACAGGACACATAAACTTTTGTGTTAATGTAGTTGTCGATTTGATTGCCGTAAAATTAAAACGAAGACGCGGGCTATAAGTAAAGCAAATTAAGAATATAATGAACATTTATATAGATAACAAAAGAAAACATTATCTAAAAACATATTTTAATAGGATGAAGGTAAGAGCAAAATAAGAATAATAATAATATTATGATAAAGATGAACTTTAATACGTTTGAAGATACCCTAATGATATAACGATTCATACAAACAATAATAATCTTCTTCTATATGAAAATAATAAGTCAATAGCTATTGCTCTTATGCTTGTAACATTTTTGTACCTTGCTGTCATCTTGTGTACACTAGAAAATAGGATTCAACTTGTATGTCATCGATAGCCTTAAAAGTTCTTACTTCAGGACTTGGTAGAGATTAATCAAATGTTCTCAGCGTTATGAAAATCTTTATGGACATTGTATTGTACGATAGGATTTTATAATGGAACATTGTAAAGACCGTCCACTTATAGGTTTCTTTGAGAGATTTAATATTTAAATAGTCTTTAGACCGAGGGTTTATTCACCCGTCTCTAAGAATAAAAGCTTTGCTAACTCGATTCGACGCAAAAGACATGTAACATTATTTTAAATGTTTAAGAAAACATTTCAATTACTTTTAAAATGTTATTATTAAAAATGAATTGAAAATAAGTTTTTTAGTTTATAAGAAATTTTATTATAACTACATGTTCACATTAAAATCAAAATCAAATATCAAATAGAGAAATAATATAAAAAATAAAGGATTAAATAACATTTCATTTTCGGATATTTATAGCAAGAATAATATTCTTAAAAAAAATTACAAGCAAAATAAGAGGACGAAGTAATAATATGTACCTATTTCTAAGAAATAAAATAAGTATATTTCTAAATTTATGTCCGAAGAATTATTTGCTTATTTTAGTTCCATTTGAAAGATTTTTAACTGTAGCTTTTATATGCATAATATATTTATTAGGTATACTTTGTTTTATATTTTTAATATTTCTCTAAGAGTTTACGTCTAGAAGAAAAGAGTACGCTTTTAAAAATTAAAAAGAAATTCTGTTCCATAAAGCTAAGGGAAATTAAACTTTTATTTTTAAGAGACACAGTTTTTACGAAACAAATGAATATGATAGACAGAAGCAAAATTTTGAGAGAACTAATTTCAGTATACGTTTTCTATGTCTAAATCTTCAGTGACTAGTTCAGAAAAAATATCATTTATAATACAAAACAGTGCAATTACGTATTAAGAATACATTGCAGGAATACTCCTTAAAGCATACGCTTTAAGTGTTACTACAAATTTAAACAATGTTACCAAAGGTTCATTAATAATTAGAAAGGGTTCTTCACCATTCCTTTAACAATTTATATCACCAAGTAAATTTGTTAACAACCTTAGTTAAGGTAAAGATATATCACCATCACCCTTTTACTACACCCATAAAAATTTGAAATTATTTTATTAATATGAAGCTTATTTTTTTATCACTTTTATAACTTAAGAATTAAATGGTTGTAAATATTTTTTTTGAGCGATATAGTTCTTGGTATGTGATATATATATGCACATGTGTGTGTGTGTGCGTGTGTGTGTGTAATGCATAATAATAAATATAGTATATATGAAACACATTATATATAAGGAACGTTGCTCGTCCGGGAAGTAATGCTGCTGACAATATTGATATTTCAGATTACGCTTGTTTGTCCCTTTATCTCCAGGTTGTGTGGGAACTGCTGTTTATTTCGTGTATAAACTGTGTTGAAATTTATTTTATTTTTATTTAAAAAGGTTTTATATCAAATACATTAAATTCTCACAGTATATCAGATTGTCCGCAATCTTGTCGTGGTGTCACGCACTGTTTAATCTGCTTATAAATTAATATATACATTTATATTCTGAATCTTTTGCTAAATCTGATTACTTTTTGAATATAAGTGTATTACTTAGATAATTAAATATATTTTATTACTACCGACACAAAGGACGATATTATTTTAAGTTAAGCTGTCTATATATGTACATACCTTTACAAGTTATTTTTTTAGATTAATCATTTATTTATTATAAATGATACTGATAATTTTTACTATTAGATAGTATTTTCAATAGTAGCTTTATTCCAATCTATTAAAGATGTTCTCGAGACGAGAGACCACACCGCATCAATTAATGCACACCACGTCCCCATATAAAGTATACATATATGTATATAATATATATATTTATATGTATAGTTTGCTTAAACATTATTTCTTATATATATTTTTAACGAAATTTAATAATTTGTTCCTAATATTATTTAAGTTTTTATATAATATTCAATAACTTAAAATATAATTCTGCTTTTTATTAGTTGAGTATATTATCTGTTGCAATTATTTAAGAACCGATGATTGAGAAACGAGGAGACAAAAAACTATTCACAACATGTAAGGCAGACCTTGGCTAAAGCTGGAAAAATAGATAGGTAGAAGAAGCAGAAGATTGAGGAACGATCGCTTCTTTTTTTGACAACCCTTTTTTGGTGTCTTAAATTACTTTGCACGTTCTTTGTGACGGTGTGAGAAACGGAATAGAATTTGATTGTAAGTAAATTATATAGTATCCAGGCAACTTTTGTCTCCATACAAATGACATACCTCAGCCAAGTTCCAAACCAAAAGTAATTTTACATTGCATCTCATGTTACCTATACCCTTAGAGAAAAAAAAAATTACTGTTTTTTTATAAATATATTCTATCCTTCCTGTCCTTCTTCGGCACATAACTTTTGTTCATACATTTACTAAGATAAAAAAAAAATAAAACACCGTATAATGACGCCGATAATTTAATAAAACCCGATACAAAAACAAGGTTTTGTGATAAATATATTGCCTTGTAGTCTTCATTGTTTTACTCATAATAACACCCTTATAAAACCCATATATATGCTTAAAAATGTATTGAAATAGGTTAGAACAAGTAACAAAATAAAATAACCTAAGTTTGGTATATATATTAGAGATTTAGAATAAACGTCCATTACTATTAATGCAATTGCATAATGGAAGCTCTGCTTCTGTAGCATATTGCGCATGCCCGGGAAAAGCTCCAACTGAAAGTTGCCGCCAGTGACGTTACAGTTCGCGAGCGTCGGTTGAAACACACTGACGCTTCCGAGCGGTCCAGATAATTCACATAAAAGTATAGCTACCCCACATTCCTGACTTGGCCGATTCTGAGGAGATCGTAAGGTAAATACGAAATAGAAATTTAATATATTACATAATAAAACTTTGAAAGAAAAATATTATATTGTTTTGATTTCAATTTAAATTTTTTTTTAAGTAGTTCTTACTATCGCCTTTTATTGTTCGTTATTTCTAAAAAAGTTTTCAATTGCGTATAAGCTTAGTTTAAACTATTTATTTTCTTTTCTTTTGTCGCTATGCTAAAATGTATGAAATATTTTAAAAAAATTAAACAGTTTTATTTGAATATATGTAGCTGTATATAAAACGATTACTATCCATGCCGTATTCACGTGCATGTTGCCGACGGAGGCTTCAATGATTTTTCAGAGTCGCGCCGTCGGAATGCTCTCAACGACCACTTACAAACATTCATTAATGTTATTTCCTATTTATCAAAAAGGAACCCATATCTCATTCGTTTATTCTTGTCTAATTCAGACAAAGTAGGATGTATATAAAATAATTTAAAAAAATTCTCTTCGTAAAAAGCATGAGAAGAAATATTATTTGCATCTTAATAAAACCACAATGGCTATTCACGTATAAGTAAACAATATTCTTTTACATATATTACTATACAAAATTCCATTCAAACAATATATAAATTACAAAAATTGTGTAAATTATATTTATCTACAAATGAAATAATAAATTTTATCTCTTTACAAAATAAAATTGATCACAATCCTGATAATTATACATCAATAATTATAAAATATGTCAGCTTGACCACGAGTTGACTAAATTTCAATATATAAACAATGTAATGTATCAAATTGACTCTTTTGTTTCAATCAACGTACAATAACATAGATTATTGTTTGACCGCTTCTATTTCATGAATATAATATTGGTTTTGTCACTTTAATGTGAAATCATAATATATAATAAAATATAAAATGGCTCGCAAATAATTTAATAAGGAGGACATGAATTAGAACTTTTTAAACAATGGAGACAATACTTAAGAAATATTTAATTCTTTTATGTAAAATTCAAAGACAAAGGCTACAATAAAAAGTGGGTTAAATTTTTTAATATTCTTTAAGTTAGTCTAACGAGACTATTGAATATATACATATGATATGATTTCACATTTTGAATCTTTTTTACTAGTCGGGGAGTTAGAAGACCAAAGAAAAGATTTAAAAAAGAATAAAAAATAAAATTATTAATGTCTTGTATGGCATAAATACATAAGTATATATATCATAAAGACCAATACAATCATTCAGCTTACTGTTTTTAATTTTAATCAAGTCAATTAAACGAAAAAGAACAATATAGTTTCTACGCAATCATGTTTTATTTCACTTTACCCCCACTACGCGGTCGGCTGTAATGCGACATGGAATAGATGCCATAACAGAACTTAAACTTAAGAAAATGTTGCTTTAAAACCACCCTAATACCGTAATGTATTTACAATAAACTATCAAGTTACTTCCAATATATTTAAAATAAAAATTCTCAAAACAAAATTTTACTTACTTGCACCTGAAGTTTACAAGACAATATACTATTGTATTTTACAAAGGTCACGTACACAGCATTTCAGCGTTAGTATCAGAGTATTATAGTAGTTGTTATTTCCTTGTTAGGTTTCTTTAGTTATTTTAATTTAATAAATTATTTGTTATAAAAAATACTATTTCGAAATATGTAATTTAACTATCGTTTTATCGTCGTTACAATAATTTTCTTATCCAATAAAGACTGTAAATTATAAGCTGGTAATCCTTTGTTGTCATTAGTTTTATCATAGTTTTTTTACGTAATGAATGTTCGGGACACCAATTTACTATAGTTATTGCTTAGTTACTATCTTGCCCGACTCAAAGGACTTTGTTTGTAGGTCTTTGTTTGTAGTTCGATGGATTCATATTCCTTATAATAGAACCTAAAGGAAACTATTTCAAATAAATCTATGTATTTGGGATCTACTTCGCGATTTTATTATGCCATATTCTATATGCTTACTTTAGATATCAAAAAGAGGCGTGCATCGAAGGAAGCAGCGTATGAACATACAGTGGATAAGCTAAGCCATCCGGTTTGACAAAACACAGATACTCGCTTGGGATATATTCCAAGATTTTTCCTCTAGGGTATTGAGATTCAAAATATATACTTAAGAATAAGATTGAGGAGATGGTTGTCAAATATGAAATGTTAAATTCCATGTCCGGCGTGAAACTACTCATTGTCGAGATACAGTTGGGGCGTTGTGAATATATTCAGCACATTTTGGGAGGAAATTAAGATATCATTAGCAATTTACGAGAAATACAAGATTGAGACAGACACTTCATCTTTCATCTCAGACATTCATTACGGATAGGGGTAGGGATACGGATAAAGGATAAAGGAAATCACAGTTTTACTAAATGGTGTATTCATAAAACTCTTAGCTCTTATTAAACTCTATATGTACCCTCCATATTTATACAGTCTTTGGTTTAACTGACACTCAAGATTGCAGTTTTATATTTAAATGAATTTGTCTGTGATTACATCTTCGTCACTTTCAGCTTTTAAAATGTATAGTTAACGAGCAGAATTAATTTTATTAAGTAATTTTTTCTACTTTTTCCATCGAACGGGATGAATAGTCTCCTTTATCCAAGAACTAGTTCTAAGCTACCTCAACATCGACTTTCAGCCAAATCTGTGCAGCCGTCTTTGTATTTTAAATAAGAAAACTAACGCGACTTTCTTTTATAAGTAAATATTTAAAATAAGAATAATATAAAACAATACATATATTAAATAATTCAATGTATATTAGGAAGACTCTTAATCTGAAATAAAGGACGTAAATGTTTTAAAGTATGTTATCTTTAAAACGACTCTCAATAAAAATATTCAGCCCTAATAGTAGGTAAAGATCAAATAATATTCAATCACGCTATAAATCCACTTACATTACAATACCATGTCTTAACCTCAAAAGCTCTTTAAAATGATGAGAAAAGGCTTGTAGATTAAATTGTGTAGGATAATATTTTTTTTTATCATAAATGGATACTTATTTTCATTTTTTTATAGTTAATGTTAAGAAATGATTACTTTCTGGTATCAACTTGTACTTGACGTGATTAATATTAAAGTAATAATACATTTCATTTCAAATTTTCTCTTATTTTTAATAATGGGTACTCATTTAATAAGCATATTGTAAAGTTCATTCAGCCAAGAAGCTTAGAAGAGTTATATGTCCCAAAATAGGTTCTTGAATTTTACATTACCTCTTTACGTTGAATTTCAACAAAATATTACGTACAAGTGCTATATGCACAGCTTAAAACGTTACTCGTATTATCTCTATGTATTAGTTAGTTATAAGCCTTTAAAAGCACTATTCAGCAGATATTCGGTAAACGCTAAAAGCAAACTACTTCGAATAGCTCTATTGAAGAACTAAGCTGTTTCCATATTTTGAATTTAATCCCTATTTTGCAGAAATACATTGTTTTCAACCCGACTTCATAAAAGGATTGCTATATATAGGGGGATTGCTATATATAGGAAATACTGAAATCGAGTGGGCGTTCAGTTTTGTTTAAAATCATATACATATTTTTAGTAGGAATGTGCGAAAATTTTCTTCGAACGCGATGATTTAAGGAAATATTAATTTTAAGTTTATATTCAAAGTAAAATTCTTCAGAGTGCATCTAATCCCTATCGAGGCATACTCTCATAACGCTTTATTGAAGTTTTTGCTTTTAATTAAGCAATCAACAGTTTCAATAGATGTGATTAAAGAAAGCTGCTAATAAGAAGCAATGTTTTACAAAGATTATACTTTCAGTGAAAATCAAAAGACACGAAAGAAAAACAGTTTAAAAGCGACTTGTTACTGACAATATGAAAAAGATTTGTTTAAAATAGGGTAAACAAAAAATCATACGTCATACTCCCTGTTCTTTTCATGAAAGAGGAATATTATAAGGTCTTCAAGTATGTAGGAACTGGTAATACTCGGGGCGACAAATAATAAATTCTGTCCCATTGTCGGGTGAATAACGTCCAGACTGGGATTACAGACACGAAAAAGTAACTTAGTTTCAATATAAAGCACTTGCATGCAAAGAAAAATCGAATCAGAATAAAATGGAAGTACTTCATTGGGAGCTTTTAGCTAACCAACTATATTCAACAGACTTAGCCAGAGCAGAGCACTACTGATATGTGTATAATTGGACGTCTGGGTGGTTTGCTACAAAATATATATAAATATCTATTGACGTATTATAAAGATATTACTAGAAAGTAGTCAACATGGTTAAAAAAAAAAAAACTTTTTGTTGTTTGTCCATTCAAAATTACTATTTAATTTGCATTAAACAAAACTCACTTTTGTAACGAATTTTGTATTACCACAATGACCATTGTGTCATCCTGAACATATGTATAATTAAGATACTACTTTCTTTAAATTTCATACAGTTTTAGTATTGAAGAGTGTAAGTCTATAATATTATTTTAATTTATTTTATTAGCATACTATTATTATTTTTTTAAAAGTGTATTACTGTATAAGTATATGAGTATGATTATCTTCTTCGTCCTGGCAATCTCCCAGCTTTAGCCAGGGTCTGCCAATGAGTATGATTATCGTAAGTAAATATTTCATTCAACAGGATGATTCGGTTCCTGAGATATGCTGGTTTTCTGTGGCCTCGTCGTGGATATTGTACTCTTCTCCTGGTGATCTTCGTACTATCAGCGGCAATAATGTCGTGTTTAACCAGTAAGTACATCTGCATTTTTAGATGGATATTACCCAATTATCATTAAACGTAATGAATGGAACAATAAATAGAACATACTGTATATACATATATATATA
>DVQO01001081.1:0-11312 GCA_018231785.1 Danaus gilippus
ATGAAGAACCTTCGAGAAATACAGGAATATTAAGAACAATAGAAGTTTCATTTTAAAATATCATGTAACGCTCTACAAGAAGTGACATTTATAACGTCAGTGAGGCTGGGCGTCCCTCTCTTGAAAAACAACGAATTTCTAATAAATCCGATATATAGTTTTCAGTTATATAGTTTTCATTTTCATGCAATATACTAAAGATTATATATTCATAGTAAGCAATATAATTCAATGTCAATGATTATCATATTTGTGAATTTTAATATAAAATAATGAATAACTTACGAGTATCATCCGTATATTAAAGTGTTCCGTTTGAATATACATACTGTTGTATGAAAATTTATTTTGATTTGAATATATTCTTTCAATTTTATAACAATAATGTATTAATTTAGAACAAATTTTTCGGTTTTCAGTAATAGACAATTCATTCCTTTTTTTTATCGATTTCACTTTGATACACTCTCAGGGTCATTAGCTTTGAGGTAGTCAGTCGTAAGTTAAAATTGAAAGTCGTTTATTTTTAAGAAACATTAAGAATTTGTTGAAATTTTTACTGACTAATTTAGAAATAAGTATTGATACAAAAATTGACGTTGCTTTTATACTATATATTTTATATAAATAAAATTAGATTCATGAAACTATAGCAGTACAGCAGCCGCCACAAAAATTGTTAATTTATTTTCAATCATTCTAGAAGTTGTGCATATGAACATGGGCCGCTGTTGAAAGACAAAACTTAAAACAAAATAACTCTATCCATTCTTACCCATGCATAAAATTAACACTGATTCGTATGTATGTATTTCTCATTTTTATTAAGAAAAAGGAAATGTTTACCTATATTTTCAAAATTATCAATTATTATTAATATAAAAATATATTACAATAATATTATTTTGTGTAGAAACCAAATGTTTTTAAATAATTTGGCACAAAATCTAGTAAACTAGAGAAAATAATAAAATCAAGGTGTATGCTGTGATGTTAAGATACTCAACATCGGCTCCATAGTAAATTTGAACCAGAAAAAAACGGATGAAGATTTGTTTGTTATGTCAACGTTTTAAATAATATTGAAATGGATTTAATTTTACTTATAGTTTCAATTTACAAATTTTACATTGGCTTGGGTTTTTTCTGCTCTCAGAATATTTTTATATCTTTGTTCATATAGCGGTCTCGCAATATATTATTCTATACGTAATAAGCAGTACGTGTAAGCTCTTTATGATGTGTGTGACAAGTAAAATATAATTTACAAACTCAATCCAACACTTCGAAAAAGCAAAAAGCTAGAAAGTAATTTAACAATTAACAGTAATGAGCCTGGTTACGTAGAAAAGACTTTTGTTTGCAGTTTTTTTAGGATATTTTTTTTTAAATTCTTAGTCGTGATTTTTCCTCTGGGGTCTTTTATTTTTCAAATCTAACCTATATTCATAAGTATGAAAGGATTTATTTCAAACTAACTGTATATCTGTTGTCCGACATTAAGAAAATAAACCTTTTATATATGACAGTTGTATACAGGTACTGATTAATTAGTAATCTTACAACTTGGCTCAAAAATGCTAGTAATTGTCCTAAGTTTAAAATATTTTCGTCTTTTATTCCATAAAGTAGAATAACGTTTAACATCATTTTAAATATAAAATCAACAATTGTATACAGAACATGAAACTTGGGGAGATCAAGCTAAAAAAGCGGCCAATTAATTATTATTTAGATTTGTTCACGAAGGGTTTCGTACATTTGACACATATTAGGAAAGTGATGTTTTTTCTCCATCAAAATTATAATTTAAATCTATTTCATTATCTATTATGTCAAAAAGGCAATAAAAACTAATCACGTGTGAACACGTAAACTACCTTCGGTTCATGAGATGCAGCCTGCTGATAGACCGACGAAAAGACAGCGGGGATCAGAAAAAGGGTACCATTTTTACCCTTTGAAAACAAATGTCTAATTAAAAAACACCCAGATTGCAAATCAAGGTCTGTGAACAAAAGGAAATTAAAAAATAATACACCTCGTTATTGCAATAAAGCTACAGTGTACTTGAAAACTACTCTAACGAAGTATATTAAATTTGAAAACATATATTTTCACAGAATTCATCCCGAATTACGTAAAGATATGACCTTTGGTAATACGAAAATAAAATAAATTTTACACAACTAACAGATTTTATGCAAGTATCGATGTTCTCTCAATAGGCATATTTTTCAATAGCTGTCATTATAGAGTTTCGGAAGTGTGCCTCCCAGCGGCAAGGCAATAGGTACTATTCTGATTACTTTTAAAACACGATGAGCGTGAAAGGTTTTATAAATATAAATATATTTTTGAGATTCAATTTACATTTTTTACGATGATACGTTTTAAATGTAAAGTTCTTAAAACAAACATGAAAATTTCAAGCGCATATTTATCTTCATACTAAACGTTTCTATCTAGTTTTTAACTAAATCTTTAAGGGAAGAAAGAAAATATTATATTCCGAAATGACATTTCCTTGAATCATCGTCACATCCATGTTACTTTGAAAGACTGCAGTATAATTAATCGAAATTTAAACAAACTTTAGTTAACTCGTCTTGAAAACCCTTAGAACAAACATTTATGAACAGGCATCTCAATTTTTTGATTTTATGTAAAAACTCATACTCTATAAATAAATGTGAAATTGTAAGAATATTCAACTGTGGATAATTATAGAACCTCAAAAATAAAAAATGTTAAGGATGTCTTATTGTTAAAGGGGAGCCGGCGGAGGGGGAATGTTTGGCGATGTCAACATTTCTGCAATCTTGGATTCTCTAAGCGTAAGCTATGACAAGAGAGTACGACCAAACTATGGAGGTTAGTGGATAGTCTTTTTAACTTAGTATAAAAATGATTAACATATATTTTACATGTGTACATATAACAATATACTGTTATACGAAGCCGAAGCGTTACTATAAGCATATATGTATTTGAAAATTCTAAAACCAAATCATATATAGGTAAAATATTTTTAAATTTATTTGTTAATATTTTATTGTTTCAGGGATGAAATATTATTAATTCTATTAAAGTGTGTGTAATTTTGTTCTTTAATATAGTTATGATTGATTGAAAGTTAATGTAAACATTATATTACAATACATGTAATTTTTACTTGTAACAAAAATACACTCAATTAATTAAGTATTTGAAAGCTAATATTTTCTTACAGGTACACATACATATTTTATGTAGGATATTAGAATAAAATTGTTGTGGTATTTGATTGCGCTTTCTTATGTTGATATAGTTACTTTTAAATCAAGTTTAGATGGATCGATATTGATTGGTTTCCAGTCATGACAAAACAACAGAAAAGATTTTAAATTCATAAATTTAATATATGTTTTAGACTATAAATCTAAGAAAAATCGATTTTTGCTGTCACACTTTTTATATGATATTTAAAATGGTTTCCGGTTACTTTCTGGTATGTTAATGTAGTAAATCATTATCTATTGTCATTTTATTGTATTTCATGTATTTTGATCAAAGATTATAGTAACATTAATGTACCTATGGAGTGGAATTATATTTATAAACTAAATTTATCAAACATTCTTGCATTTTGTGTATGACTTTTGTCCATATTTCTTACAATTATTCTTTTACAACAATTGCCTATTTTTAATCGGTTTAAAGATCCTGACAAAGAATAAACAGCAATTGCCGTTCTAACTTTTACCCTTGTTCTTTAGATTTATTCTTTTGAGCTAAATTTTATTTTTAAGCATTGTAATTTTAAAATTTTAAAAATACCCTTATTAACTATGTTACAGTAAATTATTCATAATTTTTGTACCTTCAATTTATATAAAAAGATTTGTTTTAATCTCACGGCTTCCTCAAGAATGTCACAATTTAAAAACTGTAACATTAACGTAATATAATAGAGTTTTATAAAATAAAAATAATTTAAGAAAAAATGTTTATATCAATCTACTTTGTAAAGAGCTAAACTATCCATGACAAATTTGTGGGTCAGAAAGAAAAATTACATTCAGATTTATATTCATAATTAAACTTAAAGAAATATCTGTTATTTTATATATTGTTTAAAGAAATTTCATTTTTTTTTATTAAAATAAAATATTTTTCATTTTATATATGGGCTATACCGTTGCTTATGCCTTTTATTAATGATTGCTGTTTAGAAGTAAATTTGAATATTGTTTTAAAAGAAAAATATTTAAATAAGTTTACGTATTAGTAAACCTAAAATCCACTACACCTAAAATACTTCTGGTTAAAAATGTTCAGTGACAGTAATAATATTCTTACATTGATTTTAATATAATATATATAAAAAAAAAAACAATTTATAAATTGAACTTAATCTCATATTACGAGCCACGATATCGCAGAATTGTATTGTTTATATTATATGTATATGTATATTTTTAGTTGGCTCTAACTCTGTTAGATAACACTTAAGAACTATTTCTAGAAATGTTGAAGAAGTTGTTAATCTAGCAACAAAATAAGAATGCTATAATAGCGCTAAAAGGACCTAGTTGGTATTTAGATGTAAAACGTAAACAATTTCAGGACCGCCTGTGGATGTGGGAGTCACGATGTACGTGCTGTCAATCAGCTCCTTATCTGAAGTTAAAATGGTATTTAAGAATGTATTTTAAGTAGATTGTATTTAAAAATGCATTTATAGTCAAGGATGGTAGGTTTGCCCTTACTCGATCTCTTTAATTTTTTTTAAGTACATAATTGATCGAGCTTAGGGATATGTCAACCTCTGATTTGGTTTTCACTGCGCCCATGGCGCTAATCTCACAACTATTCGGCTTGATTGCAGGACCGCCAGTGGAAGTGGGCGTCACCATGTATGTGCTCTCAATCAGCTCCGTCTCCGAAGTGCTCATGGTACTCGTCCCTGTCAGCCTACGCTTGACTCGGTCGTTCTGGCCGCGGCCGGCGCGACCGAGCAGCCCCAGATACGAGGCTGCGAGCATGCCGGCGTTTTGGAGCCGACTGTCGGGAGGGCTCGCTCACTGATCATTTTGTACTATTTCTTTAACTTAGATATTTCTCAGAATAGAGCATTAAAATAAATGTGATTGTCAGTGACGCGCCCATCCGATGTCGTAAAGACATACTAAATTGTTCTCTGCTATTCAGCGTTCCTTCCAGCAAAACACTGTCGTAAATTTGCTCCATTGTTGTTTTTATTTTTGAAGCTTTTTATGTTCTTGAGTAGGTATCTGTTGTGACTGTCGGTTTCTTACTATTGTTTCCCAAACTAGCGTTTAAACTCTTCGAACTGGCCACTCGCAATTTTCTTACTTTTTAGTAGTCTTGCTATGAATGTGTTTCAATGTGTGTTTAATGTCCAATGAGTTCCAATTGGACAAAGGAACTTGATGTTCGTTTTGTTTTTTATTACTTTATGTATACATATATATAAAAGAAATATATATTTTTAACAAAATTAACGTTCAATTGGGAACAACAATTTAATGAAATAAGTGGTTCACAGAATAAGCGCAGTTTTTTAATTTTCAATCATACCCTTGATATGGTATCGTTTCAAACAGGAATTGAAACCAGGGTATATGACCCCAAGTGGAAACCAAATCAAGGGACTCCCTAAAGCGATTTAACAACTTAACCAACTGGAGTATTTGTATATAGGACTTGATATATTTTAATTAATATAAATAATATATTAATTCCTATATTTTTATGAAGTGCACGTAATATGGAAAGTAATTAGTTGTGTGTGTGTGTGTTTAATATTTAATACGAAAATAAAGTCCATTACGGGTACTTTACACCAAGAGGCAAACCTATAAATGTTACACTGTTAGCCTTTGACTGAAATATTTCAAATTTAAAAATATATATTATTTGTTGTATTTTTTTATGTAGCAGTATGTAAAGGCTTTTTTATAACTTAATTCGATTGTCCAGTGGTAGATTACTAATAATTCGTGTTCAGATTAAGAATTCATAAATTTAAACAGTAATTCAGTTTGAAAGTAATATAAATAAATAATTAATTTTAATCACCTTCAAATAGCATCTGAATAACATGAATTATTATGTAGGTTGGCATAATGTCAAATATTAATTTTTTCTGTAATTTCAGGATTTCACCTTGGATTTCTACTTTAGACAATTTTGGACAGATCCAAGACTTGCTTATAAAAAGAGGCCTGGCGTCGAAACTCTATCGGTTGGATCTGAATTTATTCGAAATATATGGGTACCTGATACATTCTTTGTAAATGAAAAGCAATCGTATTTTCACATAGCCACCACTAGCAATGAATTTATTCGTATTCATCACTCTGGGTCTATCACACGGAGCATAAGGTTAGATAATTCAAATTGGTTTATTTTTAATTTATTGGTTTATTTATATACATATATTTGATTTTCTCCTCCTTGATTATTTCAACCTTTATTACAGGTTGACAATTACGGCTTCTTGTCCTATGGACTTACAATACTTCCCTATGGATCGGCAGCTCTGTAATATTGAGATTGAAAGCTGTAAGTTCTTGGTCTCGTAATAAATTTGAATTTACTAGTTTCAAAATTAATTTTGACTCTATTCCTTTTGTACTGTTGTACTCTGCTTTATAATATAATTAATAAATCTCCACCGATACTGAGAATGATAAGACTATGCTAATTCGCAATCCATAGTGCTTACATTTGGTAGACCAAAAATTAAGCCAAATGCTGAACACGACGCTGTTAGTCTTTGCGTCGTCATCCACTTAAGCCTTAGTAGTTAAAACAATCATCCATTTGATTTTGATAGCCCAGTGCAATGGGTGTTTATTTTATCGTTCCATATATCTGCATGGTACAGTCGGCTACACGATGCGGGACATCCGATATAAGTGGAATGAAGGCCCCAATTCTGTTGGTGTGTCAAGCGAAGTGTCGCTACCGCAGTTCAAGGTGCTCGGCCATCGTCAACGAGCTATGGAAATATCACTTACAACAGGTATTTTATGCTATCATTTTGCGATGTTTGTTTTTTTTCCTTTATTCCATTTTATGCACGCATATGACAAATTTTTGCGAACCTATTTACAAGGCTACTTTTTCCCCCAAGATTTTATGACAATATTATATTGATTTAATTTATTAACTTTCGGACGCAATTTTTACTAATAGCACTAATTTTATTTCAGGAAACTATTCGCGTTTGGCTTGTGAAATTCAGTTTGTGCGTTCGATGGGTTACTACTTAATCCAAATTTATATTCCATCTGGATTGATTGTTATCATATCGTGGGTCTCTTTTTGGTTGAACCGGAATGCAACTCCAGCTAGAGTATCTCTTGGTGTTACTACTGTGTTGACTATGACCACTCTTATGTCTTCAACGAATGCTGCGCTACCAAAAATCTCATACGTCAAATCTATAGATGTATATTTGGGCACCTGTTTCGTGATGGTCTTCGCCAGTTTACTAGGTAACAAAAGATATCCAAAGTTATTACAAATATAAAAATTGTATAAACGACTCTTCCCTTACTGATACCTAAAACAATTTTATATGTTTATCATTTAATTCATGTTACTGTTATTAATTGTATTGTGTATTTGCATTGCGTTTTAATAATAATAGGTTTAAGCTATTTTAGAATTAAGAGTTTGCTATGCGCTAATTTAAAATATCCCATCACATTGGTTTAATTTGGTTTCAGAGTATGCAACCGTCGGCTACATGGCGAAAAGAATTCAAATGAGGAAACAACGATTTACTGCTGTTCAAAAGATGGCTGCTGAGAAAAAAATGCAGATTGATGGGGCCCCTGGACCTTCCGAAATTCCTCGACCAGAGCCTTTGCCACCACCAAGGACGAGCACTCTAGGCAGACCCGCTCCACCTAGCCGATCTTCGGTGAGCACTAATTGCAGAAGAAACTGAATTGATGTGTTTAATAAAGTGACTAAAATTATTTCTGATTTAGTCCTATAATCCTCATACACAGGAAGTGCGATTCAAGATTCATGACGCAAAATACTCTAGGAGTAGCACTTTGGATAGTGCTCTGAACGGCGGTCGAGGGGGACCATCATCGGCTCCAATGCCTGTCCCCGTTCCGGTTCCGGTTCCAGTACCAGGTCCTGAGGAAGAAGCAGTGGCTCCACATCTGATTCAGGCATCAAAGGTTGGTTTGCATGATTGACACGTATGAATTGATAATTTGCGAATGTTCATTGGGTATGCGGTGTGCGACTTTTGTATTAAACATATCGCGTTTATATATATTTTTTGCGAATTCCAATTTATCGATCTGAATATATCGTTCCATTTAGACATACGACTTAGGTATTAAATGTTACAGAGCATCAATAAACTACTCGGCGCTACTCCATCGGACATCGACAAGTATTCACGCATTGTTTTCCCCGTTTGCTTCGTCTGCTTTAACTTGATGTACTGGATTATCTATCTTCATGTATCTGATGTGGTTGCTGATGATCTTGTATTACTTGGTGAAGAAAACTAAAGGCAATTATTTTCATGTAAAAAGATATACCTTATCCTCTGACTGCTAATTATAATAATTGACACAATAATGTCCTTTTAAAACTTAAATCTTGTTGTTTGCAACAATCCCTGTATCTAAAATAAGGGACATAAAAATAAAAAAAAAAACTGTATTACTAAATGCCACTGACGAAACAGTGATAATAGTCAAATGTAAATCAATTTGTCTGTAATAAAATTAATAATAAAGTTAGCTCTTACAGTATTAGTTCAGAAATCTAACACGGGAGTACCTTATGTACTTATTTATATCTAAGCACGTGTAGAAACCATAGAATTTCTGGTAGAACTAGACAAAAATTATACTATACATAATATCACACATGATTTCATTTATTGTACTTATTAAGGCAAAGACTTTATTAGTGTAATTATATTCTAAACTTAACTTTTGATGGTAGCCATCTATTTAGGAAAAATTTAGATGTTATACCAAAGAGTTTTAGAATTAAAAGAGTATTGATATATACATACATTATAATTTTAAATTCTTAGGTAGATATACGTTTTTAGTAGTCTTTACGTGAGCTGCTCAAATGGTAAATAACTTGTATTGTATTAGGCGCAAAAAAATTAAAACAAATTCGACGAAGTGCCTGTTGCTAAGATACCTGACTGTGGTCATGGGATTAAGCAAATCAGGCGCTCTAGGTCAAAAGATGTTATATTCTAGAGTAAGAGTAAATTTAAACCTTAAACAAATTTATTTTAAAATACCTACGTTTAGCCCCCCCAAAAGGATCAAGTCTGTCATCAAAAAAGCGGTATCAAGAAGGCAATACGACTTGAAAGACATGCTTGCAATAGGTATTTTTTAAACAGACGTAATATCTTAATTATGTATAAAATTTAAAATATAATAACTATGAAGGACTGTAGATAATCTAGGCGAATGGACCTTAATATGAAATGTAAATATTATACATATATTTCTATGAATAGATCATTGGAATCAGGTCCTAGATAATATATATGTTTATTATCAATTCCATTAATCTAATACACAAAAATACACATTCAATATTTAATGTAGTGCACGGGACACCTTTTCTACATTTATAGTTAAGCATACATAGTTGTCTCACCCCTATTTTATTGATTGTTGATGCATTTTACCCAAACCTTTTACTCAACAGTCTGAAATCATGATAGGGATCCCTTGAGTGTTTGTTTTTGAAAGATTAAAATTGTATATAAATATATCTTTTATAATGCCTGCATTATATTTAATCATTTTATAACTTTTTTTTTTACATTTCAGCTCGCCAGTCATATCCAAAAATCATTTTTGGATATTATGTTAACCTAATCAAATCGGTATCAATTTGTAAATTCGGTCATTAACTGTTACTTTTTTCAATATTACTAGTTTCTATTCTGTAAAAGCTGTAGAAATATTTAATGTTCTTTGTATAAATGAAATAATATTAACAAATGTAGTTATTTAAACAATCGATATTCGTTTCATTTAATAATTATTATTTTATAAAAAATCTTGTAAACCACCACAACTATTGTGGTTTCTAAAATGTCAAAACCTTGTACTCTCTCATATTCTAAAAATAAAATCACGCGCTATTTAAGATAACTTTTTTAGGTACTAAGAGAATCAACACTCAAAAAGTAGCTATTTTAAAGCACAGAAAAAAAAAATTGTTTCTGGTTCAGGTCACTTAATATTGCAGAGTACATATATAATCCGTCAAGCATTTTTAATATAAATTACATTAATTGACCTCCGATTATAATGGTTTAATTCTTTTATTATAATATGTGATACATACATAAAAACATGTATATAATATACATGTTTTTATGTATGTATCTATATGTGTATAGATGTGTATGTATATATAAATTACGAAAAAAAAATACAAATTGGATGTTAACAGAAACATCATGAAATTATCACAAATAGTGCTGTGAAATGTATCGATTGGTTAAAAGAGTTTAGATTTTAGATTGAATAATTTACATTATAGAAAGAGTATTATTATGAAATGACTTCTTGTTATTTCTATTTGAAAACCTCGTTTAATTTTATATAAAAAAAAAATTAATGTCACTATTTTAGTTTATTCTGATTAAACTTGTATTTGTATATTGCAGTTACATTATCTCTTGTAATATTTTTTCATGTTTAAAGACTGATTTTATTATTTATAAAATTTTTAATAATCGTTTTAAAAACATATGCTGTTTAGTTCTGTGAATATTCAAATTTAGTATTGACATTGCTTCTACATTTTTTCTACGTGCGATTGGACGGGTATTTTCTATTTCGAATAAAGAAAAAGTAATTAAATAGAAAGAAACCATACAAATTCAAATTAAATTACTAAACAAAACGTTATAAACGTTCCAAATGGTTATACCACTATATACTACATGTGAATGGCATAAAAATCACAAAATTAAAATAAAAAATTACTATATAATGTCTTATAAGTTATAAAAATATAGTAAATAAATTCTAATAGTGTATTCCCATAAATTGTTAAATTAATTGTCTATGTTATGTTTGTGACCCGAAGAAGATATTTAATACAATGTTATACTGTTTAAACGAATCAGGTTGCAAATTGATCTTCATGTATAACATTATTGCACTTAGTAAGTATTAGGTGTTAAGTAGTTAGATGTAGATTTGCAAGAGAGGGAACGGACTATGCGCGTTAAAATTGGTAAATATATATGTATATATATATATATATATATA